>JAECUM010006065.1:0-27398 GCA_016617855.1 Megalonaias nervosa
ATGGACGAACACACAGCGTAGACGGGTTTAGCTGGACAGGATCGGTTGATAATGAAAGCAAAAGTTTGTAAAAATAATCGTTTGAGAGATTTTCCTAGCTGTAACTGAAAAAATAGAGATAATGTTTTATTGACGGAATTTCAGTCCTTTTACAGGCTTGAGTTTGGAAAACACATTACCGAAATTAGCACCTGACTCTTTGTTGCGGAGTTGAAAACACACGTTTCAAACACATATATGGTTTTCTTTACACAGAAGTTTGCATCAACATATGTCTCTGAATATAAAGCTTCTCATGAGCAATTAGGAATTTAACATTATTGAATTTTTAATATCACGATCTTTCCATAGCTTTTCTCTCGGAGCAGAATTAGTATCGTGGGTCTATCACAAAACATGTGAACATCTGGTTCTATAAGACTGGCAAGGATGGGGGCATAATACCAGCGATAAAAATAGATTTCTGTCGACTATTCAGTTATTGTTAGATGCTGAATTTGAGATTTAAAGAGTAATTTACATTCATCGGTGAAGGATAGAATAATTCCACTCGAGGGTCAGAATTTTACTTCCGACACAAGGCGGTGCCAAGTGTCTGACGCAAAATTTTGATCTTGTGGTAGAAGTGTCCTATCTCACGCAGAAGCATAATGATGGATTCTTTTCCTCACCTTTATGAACGAGAAACGAGAGCCGAAGTAAAAATGGCATATCGTGAATACCGCTAAAACTTTAAAAGAACAGAAGACTCATATAAAATGTCCTTACCCTAAGATAGGGCGTAAAAAGATAGGTTCACACACTAAAACTGTTCAGTGAAGATTTAGTGACATTTAAACACATTTTAGCTTTCAAAGAACAGAGGTTGAAATTGTTACAGCAATGGTAACACAGCGTGTGAATACTACACTGCAAATATCGTGCGCAATGACACAAATGTGAAGAGGTCAAAAATAAAGTTCCCTTTAATCAATAAGATTAATCAAGACTGACAAAGCATAATGAAATGGCCTTAGAGAGTGAGGTTTGGCCTAGACTTGATTTACCCTTCAAACATAATAACCAGAATATGAGGTATTTTTTAATATAAAAAATAGCATTTACGACAAATGGTTTATCGACTCGAAATTAATTATAAAAAAAGCCGTATATGTAACTAGGTCGATCAATGCGAAACGAACCTCTTTGTGGAACACTTAATTTCAACGACTGCTCGTTCATTACGTAAATCTGTGTCTTGGTTATTATGGAATAATGTTCAAGTGATGACTGAAATTGGGACGTTTTGCTACTATGTGTACACTATACTCGCAGTAAAAGGTCCAAATAGTTTACAGTTTAGCTATCCTGTACAGGCTCTTCACACTGTAATAATAGACTGATTCATATGCATAGGGGTAGTATAGAACATTTCCATGCGAGGATCAGAATGTTGTGTCAGACACGAGACCTTGCCAATGACAACACAATTTTTATCCCGAGGGTGGATTTTTCCTACCATACATTGAAACACAATGAAAGATTCTTTTTCCCAAATTTCTGAACGACAAAAGAAGGGGAAGTAAACATGGCGTATTGTAAATACTGGTGTAACTTTCAAACAGCAAACAATTTCCATACTTTAATATCGAACGTAAATAGTTGGATTTACACTGAAACTGTTCAGTTTAAACTTTAAATGACCTTTTAACACTTTTAGGCTTCAATGAACAGTGGGTTCAAACGCCTATGGTACTGGCAAAAGAAAGCGTCCGAACTGTATACTAAAGATAACTTGCGGAATGATACGAATGTGAACAGGTGAAAAAAGTCTACTCTTGTTCGGACTCATGTCACCGCTATTACTAACTAGTCAGTACCCATGAGTGTAGCCCCTGTCTCTTGTTATAGCAATTTTCCTCTCTCATTTTGATATTGATGTATGCGTTAGAGTTAGGCATTTTGGGTATTGATTTAAAGGTAATTGTCAACTGTTTAGAATATGAGCATTATGATGTGATGATTGTCTGTGTGTATTTTGGCGACAGTGCACATTGAGTAATGTGGCATTTTTGCTGATCCGAAAGTGAAATATGAGACCCACTGCACGTTGTTTTGTTTACAGTCCAGCCTCTCAAAACATGCTGCTTAACCTATCATAAGAACTCCAGTCTGCGTTCATCTTTGAAAATACGTTAGATAAACATATACTTTTTTAGGATTTGGACACACTGGAAATTTCATTACTGACAAACAAATATATTTATAGGAAAAAATAATTGTGATTTGAGCCCATTTACAAGATTAATCGAGACTGAAAGAAAAAAATGATGTAGTCTTCGATTTAACTTTGATCTAGGATTGATTTACCCCTCATAAAAAAATAATGACAATAAGAATATTGAAAATGAACGTTTACAACAACGGCTTTTTCGACTCGAATTTGGGCTCGTGAAACCGTACATGTATGCAGGTCGATCAGTGCGAAACGGCCTATTTGCGGGACACTTGAAGTTCAACCACTGCTCGCTTTAGTGCGTACATATGTTGCAATTTAATGTTTATCTTGATTATTAGAAAAGAATGTTCAAGTGATGATGGAAGTGTTTGCTACTTTGTGTACATTATTCTCGCAATTGACTGTCAAACAGTCCTGGAGTCATGATAAAGGTCACGTGTGAGGCAGAATAGAGCTATACTTGCACTGGCGTTCCACACTGGAAAACACGATCATACACATAGGGGAATTTGAGAAAACAGGATGATACACATAGGGGAATTTGATAAAATACGATCATACAAATGTTGCGACATGAGAACTTAGAAACACAATTCTTCTATGATAGCCTACCTTTGAACTGAATTAAGATAACATATACTACTTCAAATTTTCGCAGATACCCGTATTTAATAAATAAAATCTAAAGGAGGACACAATGGTATCCTCTATTATTATTATTATTCTTATTAGTAGTAGTAGTAGTAGTAGTAGTAGTAGTAGTAGTTGTAGTAGTAGTAGTAAACAACCCGCGAAAATATTATCAAGTTCCGTGAAATTGTGCAGAAAACTACCCTATTTAATTTTTTCTTCACACCTGTCTACACCACAGTTTAATCTTTACCTTACCTATAAAATTGCTCAATACAGACAGACAAACAGACGAACAGTTCAAAGAAGAAACAAAAACTTAATGTGAACAAAAAACAAGATCCTTATAATTACATTACAGGGACAACTAATCTTATTTGCAAGTCTTGTCTTTTTTGTTGCAAAAAGATATTTGTTAAAGTAAGAGGGTTCCTTCCATTCGTGAATCATTTATTCATTACGATGTTCGGTACATGTAGATAAAACACAAACATACGTGTGAACGTACAGAAAATAATCTGTTATCTTGAATAGATGCAAAATAGCATGGCCAGTAAAAGTTGACTTAAATTTACTTGATATCGACCAACTGAATATGTACATAGCAATTTCAGCAACTTTCACGAAGCTAACGTGTCCACAGCTGATGGAGTCCAGTTTAAAAGAGAGTTGATAATATCAACGGTTATATGATTGGAGTACTTTCTGCAGTACAGTTTAGTATTTTTCGTGAAATAGGTAAAATAAAAAAAGAAAGAAGAAAAGAAAAAATCTAAAGAATAAAATCGGTTAAAATATGATGTTTTATTATAGACATCATTAAAAAGGATTTTACGGACTTGATCAAAGGCGAGATAACGCATTGTTGCCTTAGAAATCAAATCCAGACCATTATAACTGAAACCTAGTCACAAGACAATAATCACGTAATATTAGCTGATGACGTCGATGTGCAAAGAACCACTATTTATATCATTCCTTCATTTGAACGAGATCTCTCTACATTCCGAAATGAGTGACAAAGACAAAGTCGACACACTGATGTCAACCTAGATCCTATAATTGGTCAGTCACCTGGACATTAACGTGTCAATTTAGCAGTGTAATAACTAACCATAATCCAGAGAACGCACCTGTTGTTATTATGTCACGTATTATATCCCATGTGCACAGACTAATAAAAGGTCACAGCATTTGTTTAGCGTGTTAAATACGGGCGAGTGGTGCAGAAGGCGTCTACGTGTTTTTGTTCTCCCATTTAACTCATTTTTGTGTAACTGCTTCAATTCTAATCAAGAAATCTGACGGGTACATTCATATTAAAAGCTTCTGCGCATAAGTAGCAAAATTAGGTCACACTGCCTTACTTTTGGGGTTAATGCTGTGGTCAGGAACGTGACTGATATATAAGAGGAGAAGCAGACTGGACTAAGTATTCCACGACATTCTAATTGACGTATAGCTGTCGTTGCTCTTCACATATAGCTATCGTTGGCTGTTTTGTTTAGCTATCTTTGCTGTTCATGAATGGCAGTCGTTGTTGTTTATGCATAGCTGTCGTTGCCTTTGATGTGTAGCTATCGCTTCTGCTTTGTTTAGCTATCTTTGCTGTGCATGCATGACTGTCATTGCTGTTTGGGTATAGCTAACTTTGCTGTTTGTGTGTGGCTGTCGTTGCTGTTTATGCATAACTATCGCCGCTGTTCAAGTATGACTGTAGTTTGCTGTTCATGTATGCTTATTGTTGCTGTTAATGTTTACCTATCTTTGTTGTCCTGTATAACTAGAATTTGTATTGCTGCATATTGACCATCCTGGCTGCAAGTTCACCACATACGAATGCTTTCCGGTGAAAATGGAAAAAATTAAATTTTTACGGTAAAGGGAGTGTACTCTGAATGGTTGGAACTCGAGTTTTCAGATTTTTTTTTTGTTTCAATTCATCCTAAAAAATCATTCAATTGTTTTCTTTTAATTAAAGTAAACTATCGAACACAAATATAGTTTTGGCCGATAAAATGTCCATGGAATTATATATTACTTGATATAGAACCAAAACTAATAAGGTTAACGATAGATTTAGCTAAATCTTTAAATTATATTGTTTTGAAAGAAACAAAATCATAAAACACAAAATACTACTTACATTTGGAGAACGATTGATAAAGGTGCGTTCCGTACATGTTTCACAAACCTGCATTTTTTTATTGTAAACTTTCTATAAACCAGTCTGAGTAACCTATCGCTCTCTACCTAGTTTTATATAAACCGGGCTTAGTATCCTACGGCTCTCTACCTAGTTTTATATAAACCGGGCTTAGCATCCTACGGCTCTCTACCTAGTTTTATATAAACCGGGCTTAACATCCTACGGCCCACTACCTTGTTTTACATAAAACAACCTTCCGCCCGCTAATTGGTTTTATATAAACTAGGCTGAACAACCTACAGCCCGCTAACTGGTTTCATATAAAACAATCTACGGCCTGCTAACTGGTTTTATATAAACCAGGCTGAGCAACCTGTGGCCTGCTACATGGTTTTATCGGCTTATGTTCATCACAGCATGTAACTTTAAAAACCGCGTATCCGGCCCATGCCCTGGAGGATGTTGCATTTGCCTGACATAAAAACCAACCCTTTCTTAAAATACCGTTTAAAGCAAACACACAAATTCACCAACACTATTTGCAGATAAGTTTAGTCAGATCGTGACGGACAACTGTCCAAATGTATCACGAGGCATGCGGTTCCTTCGGTCACCTCCTCATAGGTTAGAGGGGAGGATTGCCTGCTACCCTGGCTAAAGATGCTGCTGATGATAATGCAAAGGACTATGGTACCAGCCTAGGTGCAAGTTTGACATTTTAGAAGCGTACCGTTAACGCGAAAGTTTCAAATGTTTAGAGTGATAGATAGGACTGGAGCAGGTGGTGTCAAGCTTCCATTTTCAACCCAAAACTCCAACGATCGTTCAGTTATGACGAAGCAGAGGTACCAAGCTGGAACAATACGTTCTCAGTTAGAAAGAAATCCTGTTATACGTTAGTACAAACGAAACCCTGCAAACTTTTTTTCAAGGACACATAACTGAAGTCATGTTTTTACATGTTTGTTACAGCTTGTGCGCTCACGCCTGTTAATGTGTGTGTTTAATTCTCTTTAAACTATGTATGAACGTTTTTGAAAAGAACATTAAATAATCATTCGGTTTGATAAATAGAGGTGAATATTCGACTTTGTTCTTATACCGTTTTTGAGGATATGGCAGGAACAAATTTAAAAAATCGCTCATAAATATTCAATAAAAGACATAACTTTTTTAATAAGACAATAAATGCGAGAAAGCGGTTTTACAAATTCATATTGATCGTGTTTACAGTGAATCAATATTTTGAGGCATTATTAATGTCGTGAAGTTTTGTTGTTTGTTGAGGGGAGGGGGTAAGGGCGTATCTCAGCTCAAGATAGGCTAATCATGGTGGCAAGTATAACTGGTGCAGGAAGAAATCTGGCGAAACCTAGGTAAGAACCACCAACCCTTGGGAAGCTACTTGCTGAACCTGAGACTCGAACCTACGCGGACAGAGGTGAAATGACACTGATCGGTAAAGGAATGTCGTAATGTAATCTGCGACAGAGGCATTTTTCATCACAGAGAATCATGATTTAGCATGATTAAAATATCTAGCAAATTAAACAGTTTTTAAAGACAATATTGCATACATGTACGTTTATATTAAATACATTGTCTGCAATGTAAAATTCTGACTGATATTAAATATAGCGCGAGTTTACAATAAGACCCATTACTTGCCGGATTCCGTGTCACGACCGAACGGGACCAAGGTACACAATCCTTGTAAATTTTGTTCTCTGTTTACGGATCTGAACACATTCTTGATTTGCAGGCAAGTTTGTTTCAAAGCTGAGATAAAGCAATATGGTTTGATTATGATTATCTTTGTTTTACCTTTGTATCGTTTATATTGGGAGGTAAGATTACAAACTAAGTCAACGTGCGATCGGTACTATTTATCTATTTACCATATCTATCCGCATAAAACCAGTGCGAAATAGATTTTTGATTTTTGCATATAGGTACAAAAGGATTAATTAACTGCTAAACTGGTCCAAAAATAATGTATATGATTGCCTATAATTGACGACAAGAAATTTACCTGCAATTATTCCCATTAAATACGTAAGAAAGGCGATTGTTTAATTATATACTCATTGATCGTTTTAAAGGTATACTCATTGACTGTTTGTAATAGAAAACTATATACTAAGTAGTACGATAATAGCGAGTTTGTATTTTTCTTACTGATCTAGGTCAAAGACTTCTACCTTCTATGACTTTGTCCTCACATCACACGTGCACGCATGCGAACTCGTAGTAATCCGCGATAGTTACCATGAGGAGCTCGAGGTGACAAATACAGGCGCAAATGTGACGCTGGTATAATGAAGCTTCGACTCGAGTATGGCGCGAGTACTACACAAGTGCAGATTCATCCACGTCCAAGTCGAAGTTTATGTACTTACATCCACTTACACGGACGCTTTATAGTTTGAATAGTCAGCTCACGAAGCCGGTTAATCCACCGATTACATTGTGTCCGGTCAGTGTTCCTGGTACAAGTTAAATAATAGTGGTTGGTTTCTTTACCACGAGAGTATTGATGCAAATCAAGATCATGTAAGTGACTTGTGTACGTGAACATGACCTGTACTGGACGTGTACGTGCATGTACTACTTGTGTAGTAATCGTTCTGTACCTTGTGGTATCTACGTGTCATTCATATGGTATCTGCGCCTGTATTTGTCATGTCGAGTGACAATCTCAGAGACGTATACAGTAGTATGATAATATCGGTTTTGTTAGATTACTGATCAAGGCTGAGGTCCCCCACCCCACATAACATTTCTCAAGAATGGGCGCTTCTTGGTGACGTTCGCTGATTACCAGTGTGGGTTCGCATGAGTGTGTGCGTGATATGAGGACAAAGTCATCGGGGCGGGTAGAAGACTTTGTTGTAGATCTGTAACAAAAATACAAAACTTCTATTATCATACTACTGATTGATAATTCATTAATAATTGAAATTTCATTAAAGTATGTGCCTGTGTTTAATAGGATGGATGGGTAACGAGAGAGAGAGAGAGAGAGAGAGAGAGAGAGAGAGAGAGAGAGAGAGAGAGAGATATTTGTACTTTGTTAGTTGCCCCTGGCAGGAACATAAATGTATGGGATGCATTCTTGTTTACTTGTTAGTTACAGTTTAATTTGGTCTTAATCTGGTAACGATTACACAGGTGATCTCAAATACGTTGGCAGCCAGATAAACTTGTTTCAACGACTGTGGAAATAACACGCCTAACTTGATTCAACAAAGCCGAGTGAATAAAGAATTGGTTATTTCACAGTCTACCAAATGATAAGCTATTCAACACAATTGTAAGCATGTACGTTAATCGTTTGGATTCCGGCTAAAACTTGAATAATATAGATTGTTCTGCAAATTAGGTTAATTTCATACGTGTTTTTACTTGTATATTACAGAAAGAATTATAGATAAATATCAGCTTATGTAATGCACTGTTTTCTGGTCCATAATTTTATTGTAACATCCTTTCGGCCATCGATCTATCTTATGGGGTAAACGGACAGAAAGTTACCGGACAAAAAAAAGTCACGGGCAAGAAGTAAAAAAAAAAAAAATACACACAGGTCTGAAAGTGACAGGACAAAAAGCATCAATTTGAGTTATAGTAATGGTGGACATTTATGGCAAAAAGTAACAGGACATAGGGTTACACTCTATAATTATTAATTTTAAAGATTATATTAAATTTATGGCTTCACAGGAAAAGGTAAATTGTTTAGCAACTGAAGTTTTAAGAAAAAATTACAAAACAAAAAATTGTCATTGAAATTATTGAGGTTTATTTAAGGCTTGACAGAATAATATAGTTTTGGCAAGAAGATATGTGTTACATTTGGTTGCAGTCTATAATTGCTTTAAAACAAGTACGTAAATAAAATAAAACCTCTTTTTTGTTCTGATAAGTGTGTAGGTGATGTGAAACCCTTTTATTGGTGCTAAATGACTTTACTTTCTATGACGTTAAAAATGGGCATATGAAAAAAAAAAAATCACTTTACGTTTCATTGAAGAAAATATAAAATCCAAAGACTTTTGTCAAAGAAATAATTCGAAAATTAAATCACTACAAACAACACGGTTGTTCGGGGAAAGAAATTAAAGAAACAGTTCCACAGCTTAATAAAGGGAAGTCACCTGGTTGTGATGACATAACCGCAGACTTTTATAGAAAATTTTATGATCAACTCACAGTTATTCTAGAATATGTGTATAATAATATGTTTTTATTTTCAAATCAAAATATGATGCCAAACAATATAAAAAGGGATAATAACCTTAAACTTTAAAAGCAAGAGAAATAAAAACTAAAGAACTGTAGATTCATATCCAACCCTATTAAACACTGATTACAATATCTGGAGTAATATTTTATCAAACAGACTTAAAACATGCATGGGATGTATTATTAATACTAACCATAGTTGTGTGGAAGGGGATATATTAAACAACACTATTATAATAAAAAACAGTGATATATTATTTAGAATATAAAGGAGAAAACGGGGAAATACTTTTGTTTGATCAGGAAAAAGCATTTCATAGGATCAAGCATAGATTTATAGATAAAATCATGACTAGATGTGGTTATGGGATATGTATTTCTACATGGATAAATATTATATATAAAGACATCTCTTCGAAAGTAATAGTCAATGGGGCAAAAACCAATAAATATCAGAATTGAATGATTACTGAGGCAGTCTTGTCCACTCTCTATACTTCTTTTTGTTTTAGGTATTGAAGTTTTAAATAACAAAATTAACATAAATCGAAATACTCAAGATATCAAGATGTCAAAATTTGGCGTAGGAGTTGAAAATGCTACAACATGCAGATGATTGTAGGAATTTCAACAAATATGGATACTCTATTAGCCATATAGAAAACGAAGTATAATGTTTTAATCGAATGCAAAAATACAGAAAAAGAAAGAAAGGAAATTAAAGTTGTAATACAAAACAAATATGAATTATCTGCGGAAAACCAATTATTATATACTAACAATATTGTAGATCTTGCAACATATAAAGAAATAAGAAAATATATAACAAATTTTATAAACAAATGTAATAAGGTGTGGGACGTGGATGGAATATAATGTAGTAGTAAGTTTAACTAGTCGTAAAATAGTGATCCCATATGCCGATGGTGGGGCGGTAGTTCGAAGCGATGTGGGGACGGTAAGAAATGGCACCAATCAACGGGCTGATCTTACTTTGTTTTGACCTAAGCCCCACCTCTCCACTATGATATAGATGGAATCATTACAAACTCTAAAACTACTAACCAAAAGTCGTAATGACAAACTAACAATAAATAATCTAACAAATCTGTTCCAAAAAGTACAAATATGGGATAAAGGGGTTGTGCTTTTTATTTAAGATATAAGAACGGTTTGACGCCAATGCTATCAGGCTAACGCGAGGTAGGAAGGGTAACATCGGAGTATGTGAAAATTGAAGCGCAATTTAATTAACACATCACAACATAATATTGGTAACAAATACATACAAGAACAACAGTCACTAGGCCTTAAACCTACACGAAGTATGTACAAGTGTATGGAACATAAAATTGTTTTTTTCCCCCTTGTATTGTTTTTCTCCTTCCGTTTTCCGTTCACTTTTCCTTTTTGCACATTACCCACTTCATTTAGGGCGAGATCGTTCAAGGAACCGGAGTATGATGGTAGACTGGCCTCCGAATATACGAAAGCATACCTCATAACGAAGGCAGCCAAAGGCATCCCATCATCTTAACAGCAAACTAAGAACACCACCAACCCACCATGAAACGTTTGTTTATTTTGAATTTTCTTACACAAAAAATTCTAATAAATAAGAATAACTATATTCTGTGATTTGGCCTATTATATCCTAGTCCAACCACAAACACGATATAGCAATATACAATTATAGCACAAATGCACATAGCAACACTGGACAAGAATAGATCTCTAGCAAAGATCACTGGCAGGGATATAGTGAGAACACCAGTCCAATGGTGCAATAACTATCGATGTTAGTACAAGCCATTACAGTTTAGTCCCAGATGCCGTAAGGACAGTCGTCCTGTAAATATACTGAACAAGTATACATCCATAAAAATCTAATAAATGAATCCTAAACAAAATTAATAAAACTGTGTTTCCCCATAATCAGTTAAAAACTTTTTACACACTACAAAAGACAATTGGGGAAAACAATAACATATAAAATCCTTTTCAACTTAGGGCACAAAAGAGGGGCACCTTGAAGGTCGCCAGCCCAAATGGCTGAAGAGGCGGATAGGTGTCCACAATAAAAGCAAAACACCTCCCCCCCCCCAAGACAAACAACAAACAAAAACAAATAGTTGTTTCAAACTCTCTTTTGAAGGTTACCTGTATATTGGGTATGCATTACATAAGAACAAGCATTAATGGAAGTACACATCAAGGTGCAGCACTGGGTGTAGAGGCATTTTTTCCACTGACTTGCTATCCCCCAAAAAATCATTCTAACATGGCAACCATCAGAAGCAACAATGGTGATTCTAAAATGTTTTGAATGTTGCCTGTATACTAGACATGCATTATGTAAGACCAAGCAATGATGGAAGTGCTAACTTTGGTCCAGCACTTTGTATAGAGTCAATCTGTCCACCGACTTGCAATCCCAGAATCCAATTTCAGGCACGATGCATGATCATACCCCTGATAAAACAACTGCAAAACTACCAAAAGCATGCAACAGCATGAGAGACAAATCTTTGTCAAGCCATGATGCACCCAGCCAGATTTTTGCAGAATGTTTATCAGCTGTATTGATCGTGTTTGGGGCAGGAAGAATATTCCCGAGTTTCTTCTTGATGTTGCTATGAACTTTTCACAGACAAGATATACAGCTATGCACCAAGAATTGTCAGATTAAGACCGTATTCGACTGACAAGAAATACAGCTGTGCACCAAGAATTATCAGATTAAGACTGTATTCGATTGACAAGAAATACAGCTGTGCACCAAGAATTGTCAGATTAAGACTGTATTCGATTGACAAGATACACAGCAATGCACCAATAATTATCAGATTAAGACTGTATTCGACTGACAAGAAATACAGCTGTGCACCAAAAATTATCAGATTAAGACTGTATTCGACTTACAAGAAATACAGCTGTGCACCAAGAATTATCAGATTAAGACTGCTATCCATTTTAATTAAATAATTATTTTAATTAAATAATTAATGAGCTTTTACATTAATACTGACACTTACAACAATGTGATTATTTTGTTAGCACTATGTGCTTCGTTGATGGGTAATTGGGGGAGACGACTGATGGCTTTATCGTTGATGGATGAAGAGCAATTCAGGACGCTGTCAAAGTGTTCAGCCAATCGTTCAAGAATCTTCTCTTTGCTAGTAATTAGTGTGTTCCCGTCTGCGCTGAGAAGGGGATATGATCCAGAGGATGTAGGTCCATACACTTCTTTCAGGGCGTTGTAGACGTTCTTCGTGTCATGCTTGTCAGTGTAGCACTGGATCTCATCAGCTTTGTTGCTCAGCCATGTGTCTCGCATCTGACGGAGTTTCTGCTGTACAGTTCTGCGTGTATTGTTGTACGCATCTTTCCTGGAGGTGGACTTGGGGTTGGACTTGGGGTTGTTGAGGTAGATGTGATGGAGGCGGTGTTTCTCATCCAGCAACTGCTTGATCTCGTCGCAGTTCTCATTATACCGATCTTGGTGCTTTCTGGTAGAGGGTCCTAGGATTTTCGAAGCTGTGCTGTAGACCAACTCTCTGAATGCCGCCCAGTCGGTCTCCACATTCTGATTGTTCAGAGGGGTGGATTTCAGACGTTCTTCCAGAGCATCTGGTGCGTTTCAGATTGGTGATGTTTAGTCGTTTAGGAGACTCCTTTCCCTGCGGGCGTCTTTTGGGCTGAATGTGGATGTTGAGCTTGGTGATGATGAGGCGATGGTCTATTCAACAGTCAGAGCCACACAAAGACTTGGTCACACGCACATCCTGCCTGCCCCTCTTCCTGACAATGACGTAGTCGATGAGATGCCAGTCTTAGAGCGAGGGTGCATCCATGACGCCTGGTTATGGGTAGGGAGGCGGAAGACTGTATTGGTGATCAGCAGTTCATGCTCGGTGCAAGTCTGGAGCAAAAGGAGACCGTTGCTGTTGCAGTGTCCCACTCCGTGCTTTCCTAGCACTCCATCCCAGGCAACGTGATCACAGCCTACTCTTGCACTGAAGTCGCCAAGAATGACGAGCTTATCTGCCATTGGAACGTCAGCAATGACAGAGTGAAGATCCTCGTAGAACTTGGCATTCACTTCATCAGGGTTGTTCATGATTGGAGCGTAACAACTGATGATGGTAAGGTGCTTTCTTCCAGACTGTATTCGACTGACAAGAAATAAGCTGTGCACCAAGAATTATTATGTTAAGAGTGTATTCGACTGACAAGAAATACAGCAATGCAACAAGAATTATTATGTTAAGACTGTATTCGACTGACAAGAAATACAGCTGTGCACCAAGAATTATCAGATTAAGACTGTTACCCATTTTAATTAAATAATTATTTTAATTAAATAATTAATGAGCTTTTACATTAGTACTGACACTTACAACAATGTGACTTTTTTGTTAGCACTATATATACTCTTATTTTGTTTTTGTAACAAACGGTTATAAAATATTTTAAAAATATTAATAGTCTTATTGTGTAAGTCTCTTATCCGCTTATGAAACCGGCGCCGACTTGCATTACGTATCCAAATAACAGAAAGATATTATATTATATCTTGTTAATTTAATACGATATTTTGTTTATTATACTAATATTATATGATATTGTATGTATTTTATCAATATTAAATGATATTTATGTTTATATTTTGTTTATTGTGTGAATATTAGATGTTATTTTGTTTACTGTGTTAATATTCCATGATATTTTGTTTATTATATTAGTATTATATGGTATTTTATTTATTATGTTAGTATTATATATTGTTTATTGTGTTAATATTTCAATGAAGAAGTTGCAATTAAGCTGCGTCATATAAAAACCTGGAACATTATAAAACTAAACGATGCTTTTACAGTCTGTGAGTTTTGTCCTACTTTTCTTTCACGATAGTGAAAATGCAAAGTTTGACGTTTTGTCCTGCAATTTTCTGTCCTTCTCCTAACTTTCTCTTCTACTTTTGATATTTTGTCCTTCTCCTGATTTTTGTCCTCTTCCTGACTTGTCCTACTCCTGGCGTTTTTCCCTGCTTTCAACTGCTGTTGTTGTTGTGGGGCTTAACGCCATTTTTTAGCACACGATAGGCTATACATGGCGGCCAGTATTAATGGTGGAGGAAGAAACCGGGAAATCAGCGGAAAGAACCACCGACCCACGAGAAGCTACTGGCAAGCTTTCTCACATATCCACAGCTTTCAACTGCTCAGGTGTCCTTGTGGTTAGAGCGTCCGCCTCGGATGCGATAGGTCGCGGGTCCGAACCCTGGTCGAATCATACCAAAGATTTACAAAAATGATATTAACAGGCGCCACGCTAGGCGCTCAGCATTAAGAGGTTAGTGTTATGTTACGTATCGGCTCGTTCAAAGTAACATAAAGAAAAGAGTGACGACAACAAGCTTTGTAAATTTTAAAAAAAAAAAAATTATTTTCCTAGAAAACACGGTGAAAAGGTGAAAATATGAAATAGGACTTACGATTTGCGAAGAAAATCCAAAAATTTGTCCTAAAATTGTGAAAAACACATAAGTCCTGTAAATAAACAGTTCTAAATTGAAGAAGTCTGAATCTCAGTTCTGTTCCAAGATGGCGGACGATGACGTCAGACGAAGGTTTTACACAAGTGTCCAGAGTTTTCACTGTGAATCACAATTTGTACTGTTCTGTTCCAATTTAGAATTAATTTCACCAAATGTCTTTGTCCAAAGCCAGTTGTGTAGTTCTCCAGGGAAAATAATTATTATTATTTAAAAGGTAGATGAAGTACAGCTATCATCAATAATAAAACACATGTCGTACTACAGTCGTTCTACAAACGTACGAACGAACAACTCTTTCCAGCACAAAAGAATACCTTCTTCTTAAGGTATTAGAAACTCTATAAAATGTTACAATGTGACTTCCTCTACGGTGTTAAAATATGACTCTAGACTATTTCGCAGGTACCTGAGTATTTAATGCGAACTAATACGTCATTTCATGTACACGCACGAAGAACTCATGGCGATTTCAAATTCTCGCCACCGCAGTATAGAATGTCAACAAGTATAATTAGAAATGACCGTGGTCACAACCAATCATTTACATAGCTATTTCCGACTGTTTACTTGAAACGACAAACCGTCATGCAAAAATCGTGTTTACGCGAGTCACATTTACGTTCTAAATAAACACGATGCTTCTATAAAAAAAATCAGACCCTGCGAACATAATCATCATCATAATAATAATTATATTTAATGATATAAAAATGAAATTAAAAATGAAATAGAAAGAATTCAAATTTTAACACACATGTAATTAAACTACATGATCGTAACAGTTAGAACTGGTCGGCCTGGTGTCAGGATAATGTGACAGGGTGGGACATGATGTTACATGTCTGCGGCATGATGCCCCAGTGTTAGACATCACTATAAACTGCCACACTGCAGACATCATAGCGATATGACTGAAATGTTTTAAACCTACGTTAAAAATCCAAATCTCTCTCACTGCTGGCTTTCTGCCCTACTCCTGAATTTCTGTCTTACTACTGGCTTTTTGTCTTACTGCTGACTTTCAGTCCTACTACTGACTTTCTGTCCTACTGTTGGCTTTATATCTTGCTGCTGGCTTTCTGTTCTACTCCTGACTTTTTGTCTTACTGCTCGTTTTGTGTCCTACTGCTGGCTTTCTGTCCTACTCCTGGCTTATTGTCTTACAGCTGGCTTAATCCTGACTTTCTGTCCTGCTCCTGACTTTCTGTCCTACTGCTGGCTTTATTTCCCGCTCCTGACTGTCTGTCCTACTCCTGACTTTCTGTCCTACTACTGACTGTCTGTCCTACTTCTGAATTTCTGTCCTACTGCTGCCTTTATGTCATACTATTTACTTTCTGTCTTACTCCTGACTTTCTGTCCTGCTGCTGGTCTTCTGTCGTACTCCTGACTTTCTGTCCTACCCCTGACTGTCTGTCTTACTCCTGACTTTCTGTCCTACTCCTGACTGTCTGTCCTACTCCTGACTTTCTGTGCTACTGCTGGCTTTCTGTCCTACTCCTGACTTTCTGTCCTACTCTTGACTTTCTGTCTTATTCCTGACTTTCTGTCTTACTCCTGACTTTCTGTCCTACTCCTGCCTTTCTGTCCTAGTCCTGATTGTCTGTCCTACTCCTGACTTTCTGTCCTGCTCCTGACTTTCTGTCCTACTCCTAACTGTCTATCTTACTCCTGACTTTCTGTCCTACTGCTGCCTTTCTGTCCTACTCCTGACGTACTGTCATATTCCTGACTGTCTGTCTTACTCCTGACATTCTGTCCTACTCCAGACTTTCTGTCTTACTCCTGACTTTCTGTCCTACTCCTGACTGTCTGTCCTACTCCTGACTTTCTGTCCTACTGCTGCCTTTGTGTCCTACTGCTGCCTTCCTGTCCTACTCCTGACTTTCCGTCCTACTCATGACTTTCTGTCCTACTCTTGACTTTCTGACCTACCCCTGAGTTTCTGTCTCTCTCCTGAATTTCTGTCCTACTCCTGACTTTCTGTCCTACTCCTGATTTTCCGTCCTACTCCTGACTTTCTGTCCTACTCTTGACTTTCTGTCCTAGCCCTGAGTTTCTGTCTTTCTCCTGAATTTCTGTCCTACTCTTGACTTTTTGTCCTACTCCTGACTTTCTGTCCTACTCCTGACTTTCTCTCCTACCCCTGACTTTCTGTCTTTCTCCTGAATTTCTGTCCTACTCCTGACTTTCTGTCCTACTCCTGACTTTCTGTCCTACTCCTGGCTTTCTGTCTAACTCCAGGCTTTCTGTCTTACTCCTGAATTTCTGTTCCACTCCTGACTTTCTGTCCTACTCCTGGCTTTCTGTCTTACTCCTGGCTTTCTGTCTTACTCCTGAATTTCTGTCCTACTCCTGACTTTCTGTCCTACTCCTGACTTTCTGTCTTACTCATGGCTTTCTGTCCTACTCGTGACTTCTGCCCTACTCCTGACTTTCTGTCCTACTCATGACTTTCTGTCATACTCCTGACTGTCTATCTTACTCCTGAATTTCTGATCTACTCCTGACTTTCTGTCTTACTCCTGGCTTTCTGTCTTACTCCTGAATTTGTGTCCTACTCCTGCCTTTCTGTCCTACTCCTGACTTTTTGTCCTACTCCTCACTTTCTGTCTTACTCCTGATTTTCTGTCCTACTCCTGACTTTCTGTCCTACTCCTGCCTTTCTGTCTTACTCCTGGCTTTCTGTCTTACTCCTGAATTTCTGTCCTGCTCCTGACTTTCTGTCCTACTGCTGGCTTTATTTCCCGCTCCTGACTGTCTGTCCTACTCCTGACTTTCTGTCCTACTACTGACTGTCTGTCCTACTTCTGAATTTCTGTCCTACTCCTGCCTTTATGTCATACTATTTACTTTCTGTCTTACTCCTGACTTTCTGTCCTGCTGCTGGTCTTCTGTCGTACTCCTGACTGTCTGTCTTACTCCTGACTTTCTGTCCTACTCCTGACTTTCTGTGCTACTGCTGGGTTTCTGTCCTACTCCTGACTTTCTGTCCTACTCTTGACTTTCTGTCTTATTCCTGACTTTCGGTCTTACTCCTGACTTTCTGTCCTTCTCCTGCCTTTCTGTCCTAGTCCTGATTGTCTGTCCCACTCCTGACTTTCTGTTCTTCTCCTGCCTGTCTGTCCTAGTCCTGACTTTCTGTCCTGCTCCTAACTGTCTATCTTACTCCTGACTTTCTGTCCTACTGCTGCCTGTCTGTCCTACTCCTGACGTTCTGTCATATTCCTGACTGTCTGACTTACTCCTGACTTTCTGTCCTACTCCAGACTTTCTGTCTAACTCCTGACTTTCTGTCCTACTCCTGACTGTCTGTCCTACTCCTGACTTTCTGTCCTACTGCTGCCTTTGTGTCCTACTGCTGCCTTCCTGTCCTACTCCTGACTTTCCGTCCTACTCATGACTTTCTGTCCTACTCTTGACTTTCTGTCCTACTCCTGACTTTCTGTCCTACTCTTGACTTTCTGTCCTACTCCTGACTTTCTGTCCTACTCTTGACTTTCTGTCCTACCCCTGAGTTTCTGTCTTTCTCCTGAATTTCTGTCCTACTCTTGACTTTCTGTCCTACTCCTGACTTTCTGTCCTACTCCTGACTTTCTCTCCTACCCCTGACTTTCTGTCCTACTCCTGATCTTCTGTCCTACTCCTCACTTTCTGTCCTACTCCTGGCTTTCTGTCTTACTCCTGGCTTTCTGTCTTACTCCTGAATTTCTGTCCTACTCCTGAATTTCTGTCCTACTCCTGCCTTTCTGTCCTAGTCCTGTCTTTCTGTCCTACTCCTGAATTTCTGTCCTACTCTTGACTTTCTGTCTTACTCCTGACTCTCTGTCTTACTCCTGACTTTCTGTCCTTCTCCTGCCTTTCTGTCCTAGTCCTGATTGTCTGTCCTACTCCTGACGTTCTGTCCTACTCCTAACTGTCTATCTTACTCCTGACTTTCTGTCCTACTGCTGCCTTTCTGTCCTACTCCTGACGTTCTGTCATATTCCTGACTGTCTGTCTTACTCCTGACTTTCTGTCCTAATCCAGACTTTCTGTCTTACTCCTGACTGTCTGTCCTACTCCTGACTTTCTGTCCTACTGCTGCCTTTGTGTCCTACTGCTGCCTTCCTGTCCTACTCCTGACTTTCCGTCCTACTCATGACTTTCTGTCCAACTCTTGACTTTCCGTCCTACCACTGAGTTTCTGTCTTTCTCCTGAATTTCTGTCCTACTCTTGACTTTCTGTCCTACTCCTGACTTTCTGTCCTACTCCTAACTTTCTCTCCTACCCCTGACTTTCTGTCCTACTCCTGACTTTCTGTCCTACTCCTGACTTTCTGTCCTACTCCTGGCTTTCTGTCTTACTCCTGGCTTTCTGTCTTACTCCTGAATTTCTGTCCTACTCCTGACTTTCTGTCCTAGTCCTGACTTTCTGTCCTACTCCTGACTGTCTGTCCTACTCATGACTTTCTGTCTTACTCCTGAATTTCTGTCCTAGTCCTGCCTTTCTGTCCTAGTCCTGCCTTTCTGTCCTACTCCTGACTTTCTGTCCTACTCCTCACTTTCTGTCTTACTCCTGATTTTCTGTCCTACTCCTGACTTTCTGTCCTACTCCTGCCTTTCTGTCTTACTCCTGGCTTTCTGTCTTACTCCTGAATTTCTGTCCTGCTCCTGACTTTCTGTCCTACTGCTGGCTTTATTTCCCGCTCCTGACTGTCTGTCCTACTCCTGACTTTCTGTCCTACTACTGACTGTCTGTCCTACTTCTGAATTTCTGTCCTACTCCTGCCTTTATGTCATACTATTTACTTTCTGTCTTACTCCTGACTTTCTGTCCTGCTGCTGGTCTTCTGTCGTACTCCTGACTTTCTGTCCTACTCCTGACTGCCTGTCCTACTCCTGACTTTCTGTGCTACTGCTGACTTTCTGTCCTACTCCTGACTTTCTGTCCTACTCTTGACTTTCTGTCTTATTCCTGACTTTCTGTCTTACTCCTGCCTTTCTGTCGTAGTCCTGATTGTCTGTCCTACTCCTGACTTTCTGTCCTGCTCCTGACTTTCTGTCCTACTCTTAACTGTCTATCTTACTCCTGACTTTCTGTCCTACTGCTGCCTTTCTGTCCTACTCCTGACGTTCTGTCATATTCCTGACTGTCTGTCTTACTCCTGACTTTCTGTCCTACTCCAGACTTTCTGTCTTACTCCTGACTTTCTGTTCTACTCCTGGCTTTCTGTCTAACTCCAGTGTTTCTGTCTTACTCCTGAATTTCTGTTCCACTCCTGACTTTCTGTCCTACTCCTGGCTTTCTGTCTTACTCCTGGCTTTCTGTCTTACTCCTGGCTTTCTGTCTTACTCCTGAATTTCTGTCCTACTCCTGACTTTCTGTCCTACTCCTGACGTTCTGTCTTACTCATGGCTTTCTGTCCTACTCCTGACTTCTGTCCTACTCCTGACTTTCTGTCCTACTCATGACTTTCTGTCCTACTCCTGACTGTCTATCTTACTCCTGAATTTCTGATCTACTCCTGACTTTCTGTCTTACTCCTGGCTTTCTGTCTTACTCCTGAATTTGTGTCCTACTCCTGCCTTTCTGTCCTACTCCTGACTTTTTGTCCTACTCCTCACTTTCTGTCTTACTCCTGATTTTCTGTCCTACTCCTTACTTTCTGTCCTACTCCTGCCTTTCTGTCTTACTCCTGGCTTTCTGTCTTACTTCTGAATTTCTGTCCTACTCCTGACTTCCTGACTTTCTGTCCTACTCCTGACTTTCTGTCCTACTCCTGACTTTCTGTGTTACTCATGGCTTTCTGTCCTGCTCCTGACTTTCTGTCCTATTCATGGCTTTCTGTCTTACTCCTGAATTTCTGTCCTACTCCTGACTTTCTGTCTTACTCCTGGCTTTCTGTCTTACTCCTGAATTTCTGTCCTACTCCTGACTTTCTCTCTTTCTCCTGAACTTCTGTCCTACTGCTGCCTTTCCATCCTACTCCTGCCTTTCTGTCCTACTCATGACTTTCTGTCCTGCTCCTGACTTTCTGTCCTACTGCTGGCTTCATTTCTCGCTCCTGACTGTCTGTCCTACTCCTGACTTTCTGTCCTACTACTGACTGTCTGTCCTACTTCTGAATTTCTGTCCTACTGCTGCCTTTATGTCACACTATTTACTTTCTGTCTTACTCCTGACTTTCTGTCCTGCTGCTGGCTTTCTGTCGTACTCCTGACTTTCTGTCCTACTCCTGACTGTCTGTCTTACTCCTGACTCTCTGTCCTACTCCTGACTGTCTGTCCTAGTCCTGACTTTCTGTGCTACTGCTGGCTTTCTGTCCTCCTCCTGACTTTCTGTCCTACTCTTGACTTTCTGTCTTACTCCTGACTTTCTGTCTTACTCCTGACTTTCTGTCCTTCTCCTGCCTGTCTGTCCTAGTCCTGATTGTCTGTCCTACTCCTGACTTTCTGTCCTGCTCCTGACTTTCTGTCCTACTCCTAACTGTCTATCTTACTCCTGACTTTCTGTCCTACTGCTGCCTTTCTGTCCTACTCCTGACGTTCTGTCATATTCCTGACTGTCTGTCTTACTCCTGACTTTCTGTCCTAATCCAGACTTTCTGTCTTACTCCTGACTGTCTGTCCTACTCCTGACTTTCCGTCCTACACATGACTTTCTGTCCTACTCTTGACTTTCTGTCCTACCCCTGAGTTTCTGTCTTTCTCCTGAATTTCTGTCCTACTCTTGACTTTCTGTCCTACTCCTGACTTTCTGTCCTACTCCTGATTTTCCGTCCTACTCCTGACTTTCTGTCCAACTCTTGACTTTCTGTCCTACCACTGAGTTTCTGTCTTTCTCCTGAATTTCTGTCCTACTCTTGACTTTCTGTCCTACTCCTGACTTTCTCTCCTACCCCTGACTTTCTGTCTTACTCCTGAATTTCTGTCCTACTCCTGAATTTCTGTCCTACTCCTGACTTTCTGTCCTAGTCCTGACTTTCTGTCCTACTCCTGACTTTCTGTCTTACTCCTGAATTTCTGTCCTACTCCTGCCTCTCTGTCCTATTCCTGACTTTTTGTCCTACTCCTGACTTTCTGTCTTGCTCCTGAATTTCTGTCCCACTCCTGACTTTCTGCCCTTCTCCTGGCTTTCTGTCTTACTCCTGAATTTCTGTCCTACTCCTGACTTCCTGACTTTCTGTCCTACTCATGACTTTCTGTCCTACTCCTGACTTTCTGTCTTACTCATGGCTTTCTGTCCTGCTCCTGACGTTCTGTCCTATTCATGGCTTTCTGTCTTACTCCTGAATTTCTGTCCTACTCCTGACTTTCTGTCTTACTCCTGGCTTTCTGTCTTACTCCTGAATTTCTGTCCTACTCCTGACTTTCTGTCTTACACCTGAGTTTCGGTCCTACTCCTGACTTCTGTCCTACTCCTGACTTTCTGTCGTACCCCTGACTTTCTGTCTTTTTCCTGAATGTCTGTCCTACTCCTGACTTTCTGTCCTGCTCCTGACTGTCTATCTCACTCCTGATTTTCTGACCTACTCCTGACTTTCTGTCTTACTGCTGGCTTTCTGTCTTACTCCTGAATTTCTGTCCTACTCCTGACTTTCTGTCCTACTCCTGCCTTTCTGTCTTTCTCCTTAATTTGTGTCCTACTTCTGCCTTTCTGTCCTACTCCTGCCTTTCTGTCCTACTCCTGACTTTCTGTCCTACTCCTGACTTTCTGTTCTACTCCTGACTTTCTGTCCTACTCCTGGCTTTCTGTCTTACTCCTGGCTTTCTGTCTTACTCCTGAATTTCTGTCCTACTCGTGACTTTCTCTCCTACTCCTGACTTTCTGTCTTACTCATGGCTTTCTGTCCTACTCCTGACTTCTGTCTTACTCCTGACTTTCTGTCCTACCCCTGACTTTCTGTCTTTCTCCTGAATTTCTGTCCTACTCCTGACTTTCTGTCCTACTCCTGACTTTCTGTCTTACTCATGGCTTTGTGTCCTACTCCTGACTTCTGTCCTACTCCTGACCTTCTGTCCTACCCCTGACGTTCTGTCTTTCTCCTGATTTTCTGTCCTACTCCTGATTTTCTGTCCTACTCCTGACTGTCTATCTTACTCCTGAATTTCTGTCTTACTCCTGACTTTCTGTCCTGCTCCTGACTTTCTGTCCTGCTCCTGACTTTCTGTCTTTCTCTTGAATTTCTGTCCTACTGCTGCCTTTCTGTCCTACTGCTGCCTTTCTGTCCTACTCCTGACTTTCTGTCCTACTCCTGGCTTTCTGTCTTACTCCTGAATTTCTGTCCTACTGCTGACTTTCTGTCCTACTCTTGACTTTCTGTCCTACTCATGGCTTTCTGTCTTACTCCTGACTTTCTGTCCTACTCCTGACTGTCTGTCCTACTCCTGACTTTCTGTCCTACTTCTGTTTTTCCGTGGCATCAAAATATTACTAAGATCATTTAGTACCGATTAATTAGGAAAATTGGAAAAAATGAGATTTTTTTTTTATTTTGTCTGAACAATAATTTCATTACTCAGTTATATTATATTGACCCGGAGTTGAATAATTATACAATAATATAAAAGATATTTGCGTTAATTTCCAAATATTTAACATAAAGGAACATGCTGCACCTATTAGCGGAATGCCAACAAAAGAAACTGCTTAGTGTTAGTCATTCTATTAGGCAAAATTCATCTCTCCAAAACAGACCATTTAAGAAACAATTGCATAATAAAACTTTTCTAATGCAATTTACTGCTTTGATATTTGTTTGTTTATTTTCCGCCCAGAACTAATATGGCTTAATAATTTCATCCCTCATCTTGTCTCCGCTTTTTTTTATCATCACATGAGACATTGCGTAAAAACTGAATTTAAAAACAAATAACTCTGGTGGAGTTCTTGCCATGGCCGAAAAACAGAAATTTAAACGCAATTGGAACATCCTCGACTTGCATTGCCAGACAAAAGTATGTCTCAGATGTATGTAAGTGCAGTAATTTACAGAAAGATCATACATTTTGTTCGCACGAATTTGTCTTTCCGCAGGAAACAGAAGCGCAATCTATTCGGACAACCCTTTTTTTTTTCTACGAATGGATTGATCGTAGGACTTACCGAGTCGTTCGATGCATTCGCATTATCTGGGTCAACCCTAGTTTTGAAAATATCCCAGGTGAACCGACTGCAGCTATCGGTATACATTAGAGGTACCATCCGTAGGATTGACCTCGAAGTTGCGAATGGTTTAGACGGTCATATCTTAGTAACCGGACATTTGATATGAATGAAATTCTTTGTTTTCTTATTCTGACGACGGGAATTTTTTAATATAAAAAGAAATGATTACAAAATTCATTAGGCGATTATTTTAAGCCTATAGCCATAAAGCGTATTCACAGATCATTATAAACTCAGCGCTTTTTAAGATTGTCAGTACAAAATAACAACGCAAATGCATAAACAATGCAAATTTGCATCAGTTTCAAAAGCAGATCCGAGACTCACACTTGTTACCCAACCGTAACTTAGAGGGCATAAATTAGAACTAAAAGTACATTGAAACTATTTGTCAATATAAACTAGCGATCGTCATATTTAGCTGTTGTACCTTTTGAACCTGAAGTTTACATACTCGCAAGACACAGACGAGTGCGACAGTCATGTAGATTTTGTATTTTTCAGTAAACAAGATAGGTGTTTCAAACAGACAAGGAAGTGTACGATTGTATAAGTACACAAATGAGAACAAACGCCTCTGGATCATAAAACAGGACAAAATTTCAGTCTTTGTAAGTTGTGTACTAAACAAACTTTATTTTGGTATGTTGATATGATCAGTCTATAGTTTTTATTATATATATATATATATATATATATATATATATATATATATATATATATATATATATATATATATATATATATATATATATATATATACGCGTCAGTCTGTCTGTTTGTCCATTTATCTATCTTTCTTGATACTTTGCCTTTACATGTATCTGCTCTGAATAAAACGTTACATTTCAACTTCTTATGGTATGTTGAACCAAAATAGGATCATATATTTCTCGATTATTGAAACGAAAGCTATTTGTTTCTTTTGTAATGATGAATTACATCTAACCTCTTTGTCGAATAAAATTCTTAAAAAAATCTTTAATCCTAAAACTGTGTTTTTTTATTATTATTATTATTATTATTATTATTATTATTGCTAATAGTAGTAGTAGTAGTAGTGGTGGTGGTGGTGTTGTAAGCATTATTATTCAATTGATCCTTGCTTCAAAATCTCTATTAGCGTTTTCTCCATCCCTTGCTTTCAATGTTTTGTGCCCAAAGTTTTGTTTTCTTAATCCGGATCCAACGTTGAAGTATAATTGAGGTTACCAAGTAGTCAGTAATATCGGATCCTGATTTGATATCCTGATTATCAGTGACAACATATTTTATTTTTCACCTGATGTTGTCTTCCTCTAAAGAGCTTTGTTTTCTGCGAAACCAATCGAACGATTCTCCACTTTCCTGGCGTCAGATGTATTGTAGATGTGAGAATGTTTGTTGTTCGTTTCTAAGAAATCTGAATGGCGTCCGGGGCACCCGTCACATCCCCCTTTCTATTAGTATGCTTCTGCATGTACGTAGGTTTAAACATTCGGTTTAATAAAATCTTACCCTTATAATTCCCTTCATATTTAAAAATTCCCTTATCACATATGTTTGCAAAAGTAATATTTGAAACTCTTCAAAATAATGGCAACATGTTATTATCAGTAAATATAAAGTTTAATAAATAATGTCAGAATATAATGATTTTGTTCTCTAAGTCAAATGTAAATAATGTCAGAATATAATGATTTTGTTCTCTAAGTCAAATGTCTATCAGGGTGAAAATCATGTCAGTTACCTACTTGAGTGACTCAGATGGCGATTTTTGATTGGTTGAATCCTACTGGCAACATATAAAGGGAGTGTTTGCAGTACGAGGCGCGGTAGCGGAAAAAAGCTGAAATTTGAATGTCATATGTCCAGAATTCCTATTTCACGTGTTGTATCAAAAATGCTTGTCCTTAAAGTTCCATTTTCTAGATCGAGATTTTTTTATTGTATCCGTTGAATTAAACAGTAGTGGTTGAAAGTTATATTTTCTATGCCGAGGTTTTAGATTGTGTCGTTTGAATTATATGGCGGTGGTTGAAATTTCAATGTTATGCGTCGAGTATTCCTAATTTACCAATTGGTTCAATGAGTTTATGTTGAAAGTTCCATTTCATATGGTGAGTATTTAGATTTTATCTGTTGAATTACACAGCTCTGGTTGAAAATTCTATGTCCAATGTCGAGTTTTTAGATTGTATCTTCTGAATTACACGGCGGTTGTTGAAATTTTAATGTCATATGTCGAGAGTTTCAGTTTAACATGTTCAATCACGTTGATTGTGCTGAAAGTTCCATTTCGTATCTTGAGTTTTTAGATTGTATCTGTTGAATTACACAGCGGTGGTTGGACATTTTATTGTGCTTGTCTGAATTGCTATTTTTATATGGTGAAATGATGTGTTGGTGTTAAAAATAACATTACACAATGTCCACTTTAACAATTCAAAACAATATCGAGTATTAAGACACATCATTCGTGTATTCAATTATGAGGCGCCATTACATTTCATGCATTAATAGTTTAAAAGTTGCCATTCACAGGTCGAGGATTACTATGAATTTCTTCGCTAGAGGTCGCTCTCGTGAACTAATCGAGTTGTTTTTTTTTTTTTGTTTTTTTGTTTTGTTTTTTTTTTTAAACAAGGAGGCTGCTTCTCGTTGCTGTGAAATTCAGCAGATGAAATCTAAATACTCGCCATATGAAATGGAACTTTCATCACAAACAGTTACACTCAACGTGTGAATTAGGAACTCTGGACATATGATATTGAAATTTCAACCACCGCTGTGTAATTCAAAAAATATACTGTAAAACGTCGACATAGAGAATAGAACTTTAAATCACCACTGTATAATTCAACATATAAAATCTAAAATCTCGATCTAGAAAATGGAACTTTAAGGACATGCAATTTGATCCAACACGTGATATTGGATTTCTCGACATACGACATCGAAATTTCAACTGCAACTTTCTCATTGGACAAGTTTTTGTCCGCTACGGCGCCTCATATTTGCAGTTCATTGTTTGTCTCTTGCTGTACGATTTCGAAAGACTCCCGAACAGTCGTTTTACTAAATTATTCCATGCGTATTTTGTGTGCACCAACCGATTTGTACATCTTTAGGAATTAGGCAGGTAAGATTATTTTTAAATCGGGTATCCATGTATGTTCAATGAACGTGTGTAATTCATGGAACGCGAGATTGTACTGACCTGTCCAGCCAAGGCATACAACTGAGTCTGAAAAATTGAGAGAGAGAGAGAGAGAGAGAGAGAGAGAGAGAGAGAGAGAGAGAGATGGCCTTTCTTTAACCTTGTCTGCATTCCAACTCGTTCTGCCCGGTCACTAATGTTATGTAAACAGGCATTCAGTCATTTGTAAATATTTGAACTTGTGGAGTTTTGACCTTCAATACATAGATTTAACACTTTAACACACGGTACAAGCATGCTCAT
>JAECUM010006066.1:0-11935 GCA_016617855.1 Megalonaias nervosa
GGGGTCTTTCTGCTTCTGAAAAGTTTGACAAATCCAATACTTGACAGCCTGGCGCTCTGTAGACCAAAAGGATCCTCTCTTGCTCTGTGTTTTGCATGTCTGTCAGGAAATATGTCCTTATTTTCCCTCCTCTTTGCTTATTTTGGGGCAAGCCAGCCATCTTAAGCAAGAACTACCCACTATTTTAACTAATAGGTCTTGCAAAAGCAAAAAGAAAACAAATTAAAATTCTGCACGATGGCAGAGAATTTAACAAAGTAAAACTATTGCCTATACTGATATTTATACCTGTGAGATATTTTTGTGTCTTGTAGATAATCCAAATGAATGAATATGAATGCACTACGAAAACAATATCGCATCGATTTAGTTTTTATTGGTGTGGTTCCTCTCAGAATTAACATCATTTGAGGAACCCCCTAGTGCCAAAAATCAATGGATTATATATGTTCATGTTTCCCCCGTCGTATAAGTGTTGTTTGTATTTTTATTGAATTTCCATTCTTATAATTTTGATTGTAGGGTTTGTGCACCTCCCTAATCTAGTGTTCAAATACTCCTCTACCCTGGCTGGTCTTGGAGTCAAATTATCGATAGTGATCCTTGTAAGGGATCAGTGTTGTCCTGTGTTTGCTATGTGTTGGTGCTATTTGTTTTGTACGATATCTTGTATTTATGTTAGGACTGGCAACAGAGATCAGATTCTTGGAGATGTTATTTATTTTTATTGGCCAGTTTGACCCGAGAGATTCGGTTGTTTACCGTATCTCTCAGTCTGTTAGAACCTTTTTGATGATTTAGTGTATGCTGTAAGGAAGTGAGTGAATAGTTGAGAAATACATTGGATTGTAGAATATGTGCATGTATTTTATTATGTTAGTTATGTATGTGTATGGTACGTATTTTTGTTTTTGTTATGTTCTTGTAGTATAACTGCCTTTTGGTGAGATCCGGTGCGAGCCGTATTACCTCACGTTAGTCACGTAGCATTGGTCTCGCACCACTGGATCTCACTGTGTGTAGGTCAGTTCTTTGTTTTGTATATGTGTTTCTGTGGGTATGTAGAGCAAAGAGTCTCACAGGCTGATTCAAATGATTTCAGATATTAATTATTAAAATCTATTTTAGTTTTCATAATTTTGTTAATATAAAGGATTATATCATTGTAAATTTCCTTCTCATTTATATCGTTAGTATATAATAAATGTTTATCATCTAAGTTGCCATATTTAGTTTGGATTTTATTTCTTATTGTTTGTCTCTCTGAATCAATTTAGTTTCCGTCATGTTTCACAAAACAATATCGCCTCGATTCACTGCGCACAGAAGCTAGCTCACTTACATCGGGAATGTGACGTCACAGGTAGCTCTCTTCGGATTGGAAGACAGACTCCGTGAAGTGACTGAATTTTGTTGTGTGATTTGTTTGGACAAGTGGTTTGTTCGCCTGATCCGCCCTGAGTCCGGCCTTGCATCGATTAACAGGAAACCAGGACAAAGGAACAACGAGAACAAAGGAGCAGAACAAAAGAGCGCAAACAATAGACGGATTAACAGCCGTCCAGCAGTGAACAAAGAAATTAGGAGAACAAATGACTGGTAGGACAAATTTTAGAAACATATACTCTGTGCTGTTATTTTAGTTATACTCTATTAATTCCCTATTAACTCTCTTACTTCTCTACTACTCTACTCCTAAAATACTTAGTAAAATATTTCTTGGTCCCCAACACATATTAACATTTTGGCGGCAATTTCTCTATCCTTAAACAGGTGTTAGGATACATACTAACATTTACCTGGGCTGAGTCCTTACAGAGTTACAAGCTCTAGTGAACTGTGAGATTCTCGGCTAAAGGAGAAGAAAGGCGCTAAACTCTATAACTTTACTATCTATACCTTACTAAAAACACTCTCCACGCAAACAGGTGCTAGGAAACATACTAGTCAAGACCTGGTCGGACTCCTAACAAGTTTTCAAGCCCTTGAAAACCGCTGTCTAGACTTTCCGATAAAGAGGAGAATTTTCTTACTAAACTAACAACTCTTACCATCTTACCCCCATCATTCTACTAACTCAAAATAACAGAACACTCCCATTAGTTTAAAACCAAATATTTTACAACAATCAAAGGAGTTAATAAATTAAATATTCAACTAGTAAATCAAATCCTGGTAGAAATGGATAACAAGCAACAACAATGGAGCAAAAACAAATTGGCACTTAACGACAGGAAAAACAAAGTTAGGAAAATAAACATAAAAAAAAAAAAAAAATGACCGCCCACCATACGCTATCTAGCCCTCAGATAGCAGCATCTGACTCTCAAGCAATAACAGGACAACTCATGACAAATAGACAAGATTTTAGACTACTAACCACTACAAAACTAAACAGCATAAATAACTCCCCAACCTCTATGATTAACACAGCAAGCAAACTTTTAAGTCAAGAATCCCCTGTCGAATTCAGGGACCCATCTAAACCAATAGAAATTGAGGATCTTAACGACACCCTACCAATGACTTATGCAGACGCTGAAAACTCCAACTCCCCCCTAATTGTACCACTAAAATCACCACAAACCACAAGAAAATTCACTTACGAGTGCATTGCCGAATCTCCAACCAAACAACCAATCGGATGTGAGATAACAATGACACCAAAAACGAGCGCCATACCAACCCATGCAACGATAAACACTGAACCTAACGGCAAATCCACATCAACGGCAAATCAGGCACAAACATCGCCACCCCCAACAAAAAATGAAAACTTAAACAACAACTAACCAAAAGAAGGCACAACTAATCGAAAGGAAAAAATTCACTATAGCCAGACCCCGGGCCCATCAGGAATAACTACGGACACTTCGCCCATTACCCTACCAACAATAAAGACAAACCCCAAACCAAACAGCTCTCCCAATCTTAATAAACAACCCGCAAAAGTAACGTACCTAGGAAAAGGTAAACTGCCCATGAATACAAAAGAAACAAATAGCAATAAACAAACAAGCTCAGAAAACACCAACAAACATTCTACCACCAGCCAACCTAGCCATAACACAGCAGCAGAAACCAAGAAATCAACTAAAAAAACCAATAATACTGACAGCCAAAACCATGCAAAACCTAAACCCAAATACCACACGCCGGAATACACAATCTACATAAAAAGCCCAAATACTCAACTATTCAACCTGACCTACAATAGCATCACAAACGCCTTACTAAGAACTCACCGAGAGCAATTTAGACTAATCCGCCCAAATACAGATTACTTAATTGTGCAATGCAGTACACAAAGTCAGGTGGAAAAATTCCTACAAATGGAACACACTGGGAACATTAAAATTAAAGTAGAACGTCACCACAAATGTCAAATGAAAATAAACAACAACACTATCTCAGCAAAACCCAATAACTCAAGCAATAACGCAACCAACGTAGGGCTCAACAAAACACCGCCAGTTAAAACCTACAGAGCGGTTCTTACTCTTTTAGGCAACAATAAATATATCAGCGATATAAACCTCACCAAACAACTCAATGAAAATGGAACAAAAATAGACAAAACCTATAGAATCAAAAATAGAAAAGTGCAAACTACCTCAGAAGCGGTTTTAAAATCCACTACACCCATTCCAGCACTGGCCAAACTAGGCACCAGCAATGCACTTCATCGCTTGGAACCTTTCATCAATAAACCAAGGTTTTGCACCAACTGTCAACATTGGGGGCACTATGCCCTAAAATGCCGCTTTAAACCTAGGTGCGCCCACTGTGGTGGCCATCACAGAGGCACATGCATCAGACAAAACATCAAATGCCCAAACTGCAGGGGAAACCACCACCCTAGGGCAACTGAATGCTGCTACTCTATTAAAGAAAATGAAATTATACATTTGATGAATACAGAATTCCTAACATATGCAGAAGCCAAAAAGGAAGTAAACAACAACAATAACAATAAAACACTCAAATCCTACTCAGAAATAAAACCTAAATCCCCAAACACAAAAGAAACAATAAAGAATAGGGCAAATAACACACAAAACAGTAATCCAAATAAATCAACACAAACCGAAACCAAAACCATCAACACCACCCAAGACAACAATCAAATAAATATATGTGAAATACTACAGGAAATATTAACGGAAATAGCGGCCAGCAACATCATGATTCCACCAGCTATAAACATTATTCAAATATGCCAACAAATACTAACCAAATACGCACCAAGGAACAACCAACATCAACCAAACGCCCCAATAATAAAAATTAACAACCACCCTGAAAATGGATAACACCAAACAATATATAACAATCTGGCAGTGGAACTGTAGGGGCCTAAAAAACAACCTACCAGAATTAATTATCAAGCTTAATAATACCAAACATAAACCCGATATAATATGCCTCCAAGAAAAACATTTATCAGAAAATAAAAACTATCAACCAAAGATACCAGGATACCACCACAGAATAATTAAAAATAGAACAAATGGGAAAAAAGGAGGCGGTCTGGCCACCTTCATTGTAAATACCATACCATATACTGAAACACTGCCAGTACCAATAAACGAAGATACCAACGAATCATTAGAAATCCAAAACACTTTAGTTAGTTTCGGGGCAACTAACATACAAATTATAAACTTTTACGACCCAGGAGGCAATAAACACCCAGTCAACATAGACACTTACCGTCAAATCTCCCAAAACCACTTAGAAAACTTAATAATATGTGGAGACTTCAATGCCCATAATGAACTGTGGGGAGGTGATAGGACTGATAAAAAGGGGAGGTTGATAGAGGAATGGACCGCAGACAACAACCTAGTCATCCTTAATGATGGATCAAAAACTAGATTAGATCCCAAGGACGGAAACTTATCTGCAATTGACCTAACCATAGGCACACCCAAACTAGCACAAATCTCTAACTGGTGGTAGATCAAGAAAGTACGTTAGGTAGCGACCACTTCCCCATTGTCATCTCCATCCAATTGACAGTCCAACACAATCCCATTGAAATCCCACCTAAATGGAGATACGACAAAGCAGATTGGGACTCTTTTCAAAAAACACTAGCCGCAATAAACACCAACGAATTAGAACATAACGACGTTAACACCTTCAATGATAATATCCTTAAATGCATACTAGAAGCAGCCAAACTGAGTATACCAAAAACAGGAACATCACAAACTAAACAAACAGTATCCTGGTGGAATGAGGAATGTAAAAAAGCCCTTAGGGCCAAAAAAACTGCCCTTAACAAATATAAAAAGACTAGGAACTCTGGAGATTTCATAAACTACAAAGAGAAAGAAAAAGAACTTAAACACATAATTATAAAATCAAAGGAAAAATCCTGGCAACAATTCTGCTCCAAATTGGATCTAAATACCTACCAACTCAAAACAAGTCTGGGACAAAATTAAAGCTATTCGGGGGAGAACAGTTAACCTAACCCCCAAAATAAGAGGTGCTGCAAACAATCAACAAAAAGCAAACACATTAGCCAAGCACTTTTCAGACATGAGCAGTAATCTAAACCACACTAAAAAGTTCCAGGAACACCGGGAAAAAGTAGAAAAAACCCATAAGCACCTATTCCAAGATCTAGAGACTAAAGAATCAAAACTCAATACGGATATTACCACGTATGAATGGGAAATAGCGTTAGGGTCAAAAAAAGAAACATCGCCCGGTAAGGATCAAATTGGTTACATAATATACAAAAGTCTACCAGCCAACTTTACAGAAACAATTATAAAATTACTCAATCAAATATGGAATAATGGAGTAATTCCAGACACTTGGAAACAGGCCATTATAGTACCAATCCCTAAACCAGATAAAGATCCAAATGACATTAACTCATACCGACCCATCTCCCTCACCAACAACATATGTAAACTTATGGAAACAATATTGGCCAACAGATTAAAATACCATCTCGAAAGCAACAACCTACTTTCGGAAAATCAGTGTGGCTTTCGTAACAAGCAATCCACCACTGACCAGCTGCTAAGGCTAGAAGCGGACATTAAATTAGCTTTTAACACCAAAAGGAAATCAGACAGAAACCTTATAGCGATTTTCCTTGATCTAGGAAAGGCATTTAACCTTGTTTGGACGAAAGGTTTAATAGCTAAGCTTAACCACTTCGGAATTACTGGACGCATGTTCAATCTGATTGAAAACTTTCTAACAGGTAGAAAAATAACAGTTAAGGTAGGAAACACCTATTCAGACGAGTACCCTCTAGAAAATGGCACTCCACAAGAAAGTGTACTCAGTCCTACTCTTTTCAATCTCATGATAAACGACCTGGACAAAAATCTCACTTCTAACAAAATGAACATCTCACAATTTGCTGATGATGGCGGTATTTGGAGAGCAGGAAATCCAGCTGCCAACCAAGTCATTTCGGAAATACAAAGCAGCCTAGATAACATAGGGAGATGGGCTGATAAATGGGGGTTTAAAATCTCACAAGAAAAAACTATAGCTATTATTTTTACCCCCGAACGGAAAAACAGTCTAATATACCCTAACCTATACATCCAAAACCAACTCGTCAAATACGTCAAGGTGGTAAGATTCCTAGGCATGTACTTCGTTAGCCATCTTAACTGGAATCACCACATAAACTACCTAATTAAAGCATGCAATAAAGATCTAAACTTACTTAAAAACATTAAAGGATCAACATGGGGATCAGACCAAAAAACAATGTTAACCATCTACAGGGTACTCATAAGATCAAAACTGGACTATGGGTGTCAGGTATATAACTCAGACAAGCAGCCACTACTCAAAAACCTAGATGCAATTCAAAGAAAAGCATTGGCTATTTGTACTAGCACACTACCCTCAACCTCACTTGACGAACTCCAAATTCTCACTGGAGACCTGCCATTAAGGCCGAGAAGGCAAGAATTGATGCTAAGATATTCAATACGACTCGTAACACATCCCAATACGCATCCCACAAGATTGGCTATAAATAAATGCAACAAAACCTTTAGTCGTAACATTGTACCAAACTTACCAGGTGGAAAATTAATCCTTGAAATGAGGAAAGAAATACCAATACTAGACCAACAGGAGGAATACATGAAAACCCCTGACCCAACACCTTGGGAAAACTCAAAACCAATGATAAACACTAAAGCCACCAAATACGGTAACATATTGGGACAAGAGCTCCGACTAAAGGCAAACATTACAGAAGAAATACTTGACAACTACTCCAGTTTTGTGAAAATCTACACTGACGGTTCTAAAACACCTGACCCACCCAGAACAGCAGCTGCAGTGGTAATCCCAGAACTCAATATTCAAATGGGAACCAGATTACCTGACCACTGCTCCATATACACTACTGAATTCTGGGCCATAAATGAATCCCTAAGCTGGGTCTTAGAAAACAATATCACTAAAGCGGTAATCATTAGCGACTCCCTTAGTGTCATAACATCAATCAAAACAAATAACACTAAGGCAGGAACAATGTTCCTTGCCAGGACTTCCCACTTGCTAAAAGAAATATCCTCCAGAAACCTAGTTGTGGAATTTGTATGGATACCATCGCATATAGGAATCCCCGGCAATGAACAAGCGGACACAGTCGCTAAAAATAAACTAAAAGACCTTAATCTGGCCCTACTAAAGTACAGTATCACCGAAGCACAAAGTATAGCCAGAACATATATAAACAATAAATGGCAGGAATACTGGAACTCTATCAATAAGGGCAGGAAACTATACACCACAGTTAAGGAAGTAGACAGGTCCATAAAACCGCCACAAGTTATCAACCTGGACCAAAAAATTATAAACCGCATAAGAATAGGAAAAACAAAACTAGCCGGCAGTTTTGGTAAATATTTAGGGCCGAAACCAGCCAATATCAACTAATACCACTGCCGCACCATAGAGGACCTAAAACACATTTTCAATGATTGCCCACAACACCAATTGGCCAGAAAAACTTTCCAGATGGCACAAAAAGACATCGAATCCCCATTTACATACCCAGAGTTCCTAGATAGTAATAACAACAACAACCTTACTACAACATATAAGAACATCATTAAATATTTAAATGAAACTGACCTCAAGAGAAAAATCTAAATGACAAATCAAAAATCAAAAATCTTTAGGCATATAGACAACATAAATAAACCCAGTAGGTAAACAAACGACTCAAATTATAGGGTAGAGTCCTTGATACGTCTAGCAGGGACCTGATTATTCAGCAAGGACGCCTACCTCCTCCAATAAAATAAATAGCCGGACAATTCAATAAAAATGTTAAATTAAAAATCTAAATACACAATCAAAACATACTAATAGGTACTACTCCCCCAGACGAATAAATATACAGTGCGGGTGGCATTAACACTGGATAGGTGTCTATGATATGTCGACAGGGACCTGATTACTCAGCATAGACGCCTGTCCAACCAAAAATAAAGCCACACGCATCAAAAACCCGCTATTCATGAAAACAAACGCATCAATACAAGGGGTAGGGTCCTTGATATGTCAAAACGGGGACCTGATTACTCAGCAAAGACTCCTACCTCCTTCAATCAAAATAAATAGCCGTAAGAAGAACTGTCAATTAAACAAACTATTAACTAATATTAACCAAACAAATACATAAAAACCTAATATATATGTAAATATATAATAAAAATAAATAAATTAAAAAAAAATCTATTAAACCCTACTCTCTCCCACTTATATAACTCTCTATAGTCTTTTACTCTAACTAACCCTCTTATAACAATCCCTCCACACCGAACGGTGACAGTCTCCCCATTAGAATTAGAGTACAACATCGGGACACACAGGGCCCACAACACAAGGTGGTAGCATAAACAGACTAGGGAAATACAATATGGCCCCAAATAGACAATATAAGGTGGTCAAAAATCCAATGACCATCAGGCCCCGCTGCACAAGGCGGCAAAAAATTACTCTAAGTCAAGAGATCGACCCCAAACAACTAAGGCTAAAATCCTAGACCAAACGGCCCCTAAAAAACAGGCACACCCAGTAAGACCCTAAAATTATCGCATATAAGGTGGTCTAAGCCCAGGACCATCAGGGCCAGTCACACAAGGTGACAAAATGCAGGTAACCAACTGACTGTCACCCAAGGCTCTCTAACACATTTTATCTCTACTGTAACAAAAACAACACAGAGTTCCAAAAATTTTTTTTCTCATAAGACAAGCGGACCAACACCCTGGAGGCAGCCCTGGATACCTTGCCGAGGCTAAGAGTCGCCTTTTCCACTTCCTGGACCTCCCCACCCTCTGCCACAAATGAGCATGCAATGCGCGCAACCAATAAAAACTCGCCAAACAACCAAAACGTGAGTGAGTGATGGTATTACTCCCACTCACCCTATGCTTGAACTAGACTGAATAACATAAGTGTGTGCTGGGACTATCCCCACTCATGTAGGCCTAACATCCAGGTAGCTATGGAACTTATTGTTCTGCTACCTGACGGCAAAATTAACAGCACTCCTTTAGTGCATTAACGCCTGGGGAATGTGGCACAATTCCGTTCCTCAAGGAAAATTAACGTCCTGCCGTGCAGGAATTAACAACTGGCACATACGCTTCTGTGCGCACGCCAGTATAATTCAAATAGTTAGGTCATTCCCTTCGCCTGTTCTCGTCACAAGATGTGGACCAACGTTGAATCCTCTACTTTCGTATCGTCGTTGTTTTTCCGTACGGACTTACCCATGTATGTTAAATCAAAATAGACCATTATGCGATCACCGAGACGACTGCTTGGGAAAAAAGATGCTATGTGGAGAGACAGGGCTGTCTGAAGCGAGTCCTCATTTATGGACCAGAGGTTAGCCGAAGTTTGAGAAAGAGAAGATCAGTGAGATGCCGTAAATGTTAACGAACTGGTGTTAACATAAAACCAAAAGCCCTTTTCAGGGCCACTTTCATATGCCTCGAAAAGATATTTATTCTTTCTTGCCTATATATGTGTTATCTATGTGTTGTCTACGTCTCTGTCTCTCTATTGTATTTATCCCTACCTAGAGTAGCTGCGTGTATTCAGGTCAGCCACTTGCTACATTGTTGCAAGTGTCCAGTACCGTGACGTCACCCTACCTGTTCCATTCCTATTGTCCCTATACAAAATTTCCATTGTCGCTATACAGACCCAGGGTGTGCCATTTGTCGCTATAAATCTTGTCGCTATACAGGCCCGGGGGGTGGGGTGGGTGGGTCTGTAATGTATTTTCCCATTGTCGCTATATCGCCCCCTATAACTACTACCGACTAATATTAAGAATGCCACTTAAGAATGCTCTAGACTCTATTCAAATCAATATGTAATGCCGTAAACTTCTTATACATTTTGTCCTATAATAAAGTTGAAGATACAGCAAAAATATTATTTTTTAAAAAAGAAATATAGGCGTCGGTACACTTTGAATCTCTTTTAAATAGCTGAAGAAAATTATAATGTAATTGCAGATTATATATTTTTGCATTCCGTTTTATGTTTCACTTCAATATTTCTGATATATTGACAAAACTAAACATCAACAAAAACATACGGAAACTCATGTGAAATATCTTATAATATGTAGTACATTTGGTTTTGACTTACGGTTTACTTAGTATCACTATGGGGAATGTTTGCTTGAGTCAGTGTAGTAAGTACATGAGAATAATAGTACGACATAGTCAAGGATATTGTTTACAGTATTACGATTCTGTGGTCTTAAAATAAGTAAAAAAAAAAAAAAAAAAAAAAAAAAAAAAAAAAACAACAACAAAAAAAAAAATGCGAGAAGCAACAAGCTTTGTAAAATTGGACAAATAATTTATTTCCCTGCATAAAAAGTGAAAATGTAAAATAAAGTTTAAATTTACCGTATTGCGAATTAAATCCCAATTAATCCTAGAATTACAGACACAAATCCTAATTATTAAAGTTTTAAATAAACTTTTGTTTAAATAAAATTTAAATCCAACGCCGAAAGTGCTGATGTACCTGTAGTGGCCCGTATGATGCTGATGTGCCAATAGTCTTTTGTTGGATCACAATAATACAATCCAAGAATTAAATCCTAATTTGAAATTTCAGTATAAATTCAAGTCTCCATTTCCAAGAATGATACTTTTCAAGAGCACTTTGTATTTCCAAAGAAGAATCGCTTGAATTAAATAATTTGAATAAATAAAATTCCAGCCCAAATAAATTTATTGACACATCAATAATACAGTTGATTCTACTAAGATCATAAAGCACGAATGACTCATTTTCAAATAAACTAGATTTATATTTTAAACTAAGACGTCAAAAAGACCTCTGATAATGGTCAAAAGTACAATTTTCTAGAAGGATCTTAGTTATAATTAGAACGTTCATCACCAAAATCACAGTAAAACATATGACAATCATCACGTAGTCTAGCTATAAAAAAACAATGTCCTTAACTCAGCTTAAGATAATGATCCTCACTCAGAAAAAAACAAAAGTTGTTTACAAACTTGTCACTGATTTTGGATAAGGTCAGCATAACATACACTGTTACGTTATCAACAGCATCTAATGAAATTTTAAAAAAAATTAAAAACTGACAAACAATGCAAATTAAATATAGATAATAACAACAGTGATAAAAATCTAAACAAGGTATGATAAATTTAAATTAAATACAAAAGTATAAACAAACTAAAATAACGTATTCAATTTTATCTTCTTTTTTCAAAAGATTCTCATTGATTTTTTAAATATATATGAGTAAACCGTATATAAATAAACCACATACCTGTTCAAGATTAACAGTGACAGAAGGGAAAACAAGCATTTTAATTATTGCGTACATCTGCAATCGTAAGTTAATTGCTTTGTTCATGTT
>JAECUM010006067.1:0-90528 GCA_016617855.1 Megalonaias nervosa
TTTTTGGCGCCCGGTTCCGTATCTGTGAGCAGAGACGTCGTTGGTTTCCCATTTCCATCAGTACCATTTCGAACGACCCATACTAATTGTTTTATCTTCGATTATCATCGAGTAGAGTTTACTAATCGTATTGAGACAACTTTGTGCTGCCGTGATACGTTCTGAATAGAAACCTGTTCGCGAATGTAATCGTATGGAAATTATTTGGCCAGTACCGCTGGCGACACCAGTTACGATCGATATGGCTCCAATAACAACAATTCCGACTGGTGTACCAATGACAGCAGGTGTAGTCACAATTTCAGCAACACCAAGACCAACAATAATCGCGGTGTTGACTAAGCAAATAGCATCTACAACCACGTACGCGTGTTGTATTTTATGTGTAGCGCGGTTCTTCTGGTGATTTCATTTCGCAGCTGTTGTTTCGCTTCGATTTTTTTCTCACGTCGGTAAGTTTGAAGTTCTGTCATAGTTTTTCTATCAATAATAATATTACGAAGCACAATTGCTCGATAGGCTGGACCTCTTCAGGCGCAACACGCACACTCACTTATGGCCAGTTATTCTTAAATTACTGGCACCACTTCATACAATCATAGAAAATATCTTTCTAGGGAATATTTCAATTTCCGGCGATTGTGCATTATTGGGGCGTGACATTAAGTTCATATGGAACCATACTGATTACGCCATTTAATGGGTTCTTGAACGATCGTTGTCGTATTGGCCCAAAAACTATCACACGGAAAAGTGTCATTCTAAATACAATCGAGATTTTCCTTTTCTTTGCTGACTCAATGTTGGCGCAACATGATCAACGGGGAATGCAACTGGGGGGGGGGGGATTTGTTGGTGAACTCCACTTCATCATTGTAGAAACAATTCCTGAGTGCTTTTACGCCTGGCTGTGTGTTCTGCAACCGGGTATTTTCACGTGCCACGCTGTCATCGAGTTATTAGTAGTACATCAGGGTGGTTCAAACGGTCTATTTCTATCTTGTCCTCGCATAGATTATATTTGAGAGTAACACTTCTTTGAAGCAGATATTCGTTGACAAGAGTGTTATTACAGTTTCTATCAATATTAGTGTTACGTATATATAATTTGTATTGTTTGTTTGTTTTTTTTTCTTTCCATGATTATATGTTACGTGTAATTGTATTTTGGACTAGACCTTGTCAACATTCAAGTTCACTGTGTACCTGACTAATACACTAGTGTTGTTTTGATTTTGGTAAACAAATAATACATAATATTTTCCTATGATTGTGGATTAAGCATTCAGATTATTAGTAATGTAAACAAATGTATCTTAGTCTGAGTCCGGGACATTGGAATTTCCCCCATAGAATAACTGTTGTACCTGATGATTATCACATTCTTTATTATAATTTTAGCACAACTTAGAATATTCTAGAATGGAAAATTCCACTAAATAGACACATTATTTTCAGAAAAAGCTAATTGTGACCTAGGTAGGGTAGAAGGGTTTATAATCTTGTTTACTTGAGAAATTACCCATTCTTGCATTCAAAATCTATTAGGAGAATCATTTTTATCGTTGTGTTCAGATTTTGATTTGGGTGGAATAATTTATTAAAATTATCATTATCTGGAAGTACAAAGTGTTCTTCAATAATATTCTTGAATATAAATATTAATTTGGAATTATAGCGAATTCAGATTAAGACATCTTGGACTTTATTATTTTGATTAATTAGAAGACTGTCAGTAAATCATCACGCTTCAGGCCACTGGAACATTAGTACATTCAAGACTACAGGCACATCAAAGCCGTCATCGCTTATTTCGAACACAACCGGAATTTAATTAGAACTTTATTTATAAGGACTGGTGATATAACTTTTTGGACCGTTTTGGGATTTAATTCGCAACACTGTAAGTTCTTTTCAAAGTTTCCTTTGTATTCAAGGTTAATAAATTATATGTTGAATTTAACAAAACTTGTTGGTTTTGCTCTTTTCTGTTGCTTAGTTTAAGACCATAGAGTCGTAATAATTAACATCTGCTGTTAGCTGGTTCAACACTCAGTCCGCAAATTCCGCATTCTCATCACTTCGATCAGAATCCATTACTTATATGTAAAAATAAAAAAATATCTTAAACAAAAAATGCCAAAGACTGTTAATACCCTTCCGGATAGACGTTGAGTCCTTTGAAGCGAATTTCATCTCCGGCAACTAATGATTTCGGTACTGCATAAGTGAAAATTGGTGAAACAGTGTGGCTTTAACGGTAAAGCTAGTGATGTTTCAATACACATCTGATCATTTGCCAATATTGTTCTTGTACCCAACTCGTCTCTTCATCCACATATGATGAATAAGCACAATCCAGACTTCCCATTGCCAGATTAGCAATCACTGACTCCGACCAACCTCGCTGAGCGGCTTCAGTGATGATTTTATTAACCGAAACTAGCATTGTAACCGCTTTTGGCAGTCTATCTCGAATCTAGCCGCCTACAATCCTAAAGTTTTCAACATATCTACAGAAAACTTTGTATGCTTTCATCGACTCTTATTGCAACTTGTTTAGTGATTGATGAAGCACGCGAGGCCAAGGAACTGAGCGCAATTGGTGCGCCTCTAATCATTCCCCAAATATCACCCAGGCCCAGGCATGCCAAAACATTTTGGTCAGAAATCCTGAAATTTAGTATCCGGCTTTTATCCAGATATTTGGTAGACCTGTAAAAATTGTTTGTAAGAAAGAAGTGCCGACAAATCAAACTCGATAGCCAATCTAATGTGCAATATACACCCAAATAATAATTCACAATTTGGGAATCTGAAATCCGGAGATTTTTAAAATATAAACCGAAGTTCCTGAGACGTAGATATAAAGGCAGAGAATCTTGCTTTTATCCGGATATTTGGTAAGCCTGGAGGCCATTTCGGTAATATGTCATGCTAAAGGTTTTCTCGCGTTTACAACACGCACGGGTATTACGCGTCCACACTTGATTGTCAATTTATTAAAAATCAAGTCGATCTCTAATGTACAGTTGTATCGTCAAGGGCACCCCACGGATGTCCAGCATGTGCTGGTCCTGATCTACATGCGTAAAACAAAGGCTTGGTAAACAGGGGATTGTTGCATGGGAAATAAACAGGCATGGTCGTAATCGATATCAGATCAGTTGGGGAAAAATAAAACAATATATATTCGTGCGACGCTTGCGTTATCGAGGCCGAGGATTCATAACTGTCACTGATGACGTTATAGGTCAAATGAACCCGTGTTGTCGATGTAATACTGACAATATCTGGTGAGATATTTTAACTGGTACCTCAGGGTCCTGAATTTCTTGCTCCACGAGAATCGTATTAATATCTTTAGGCCAAACAAGACCCATTCTCAACGATGACTGTGCAATATTAACCGCATACGCTGGAGATTCGATCGAGATGGCAGAGCCGAGTGTTGGGACCTGTTCGCTTACTTAAATTTTAGAATCGCGATTGGTCACCACGGAAATCATCCGTCAGTTATGTACAATGATTAATTTAATCTCGTACACGCACGGAGAACTTCCAACATTCCAGGAGGTGCCACCATTGGCCGAAAATACAAGCGAGGTTTTCTTTTTGCGGGGAAGGCCCCAAATGGTTGCGATAGAATATTAGGCCAGTTGCGATCAACACGCGACGACGCTGGTGCGATCTCAATTGCCAGTCACATAAAATTCTGGTTTCTTTGAGGAGATCGTAATCATCGAGATAACGATCGGGGATGTGTATGCACGACACGCTGCACAACAGAATTAATTTCGCGTAAAATCGCCTCAGAATTCTTCATCGTTGTTGTATAATAGCCACGCCTGCGAAAAAAAAAAAAAAAAAAAAAAAAAAAAAAAATGAGATCGCTACTCGTATCACAATCAAGTTCTCTGTTGGAATCAGCGTATTTACAGATTTACATTTGTGTTTGCAGATCTTTGTGATGACAATGAAACCACCGAGCACTTTATTAAAAAACGAGTTCGAATATTTAACAGCAGAGTTGATTTTGAACACGTTTGTGAAATGCTCAGAAATAAGGTCGATGTGTTTCAAAGAGAAGGTTCTGGCTGGATTTTGTTTGACTTTTCAAGATACGTACTAAACATTTCAAATTATAATCCACACAGAGGAAGCTCTTTTCTCGAATTACCTGAAAAATTAAAAACAGTCAGGGCTGATTCAACGTCGAAAAGAAGGAAAACAAATGTTTCATGAGGGCCGTGCTCAATTATATCCGCCGGGAAACATTTATCCAAATCGCGCTGGCAACTACAAACAATATCAAGATCGGTTGAGTTTTAAGGGAATTGAGTTTCCTGTACAAAGTAACTAGGGGTCAGAGTTTAAGAGGTTAAATTCAACGATTCGTTTTGGAGTAACTGCACAGGGAAACATTCAACCGCTGCATCTTTCTGTTGGTGGTGGTGTCGTGAAAGTTGACTTGCTTTACATTTATAATTATACAAAAGACTACACTATGACTGGATTTAGAATTTATTCTGGTTTGATGAATCAATATAACAAGTATCAGCTCAAAACACATTATTGCAGAAATTGTCTCCATGGACAATCTAGCGAACTTCTTGATTGGCATGGTCTAGATCAAGGGTCTCAAACTCGCGGCCCGTCAAGCAATATCCTGTGGCCCGCAGAATGATTGGCGTCACATGGTGTCATGAGAGATTACAAAGGTGGTGCGACCCTTAGGCCATCGAAAACGCCCTCATGCGGCCCTCAGGGTGTTTTGAGTTTGAGACCCCTGGTCTAGATTGAGCTGACACAGTTAAATCAGTTTTGCCAGATGAGGACAATAATGCGTTGTTGTTTCAAAATTTCAATAACATAATCCAAGAGATAATATTAACATCATATTCCATGTGGCTACGTTTAATAGCTGTTCGACAAAAACTCACCGTTGTCTACAAAATAATTTCACAACCACCGTCAGATCCACTCGGAAACAATTTTGTTCAGTATCTGTATTCACCGGGGGAGTTGGAATGCAGCAACGTCATACTACTGACCCTGTCTGGTGCGTCGATGTATTTATAATCTTGGACAAGATTGATACTCTGAGGCAATCAACACTTTAACATTTGTGGAGATCAAGGCCTCCTAGTAGGTCATTTGTGCGAGTGGAATTGCAAGTTGTTCCAGTGGATACAGGACTATCACCGAGGTCTATTTTAATTCGCTAGAGTATCAGTCATAAGGCGACTCACAATCACGTGGCGTCCATATGCATATGTAGTAATTTTGTTGGGAATATACATCGCTTGGAATCAAGCAGAGGCAAGATCATCTTGGTTCAACAATATACACCCATGTGATGTGTCTTTGACCCGATCAAATTTGCAAACATTTCACATACATATTATGTTTGAGATCCTTTGTGACAACAATCTAGGGAACTCGTTTTGCTTGTTAATGTTCTTACCGCTCTGATGTCTTACCACAAGTAAACATATTTTAGGATGCAGTCCAACATACTCTTTGATTGGCTTTCCAGCATATTCATTCTTAAATTTTCCTACAACTTTGTTGTGGGTATTACTAAAAAGTGAATGTAATTTTGGATAATCGCTTGTGTCAAGTTCGTTTACAAGTATGTCCTATGCCATACCCGTATATTCATCGTCTGTGGTAATAAGCATAATAAGTTGATCGATGTTCGTTTAAAGCATTTTGACACCATCCTGGTAAAATGATTTGACCTTGACCTTGTAAAACTTAGAACTTCAACACGTCCATCACAGATATGTTTCATCAACTTTAGCTTAACTTTCTTACTGTGATCCGAGATGAGTCCGCCATAAAACAGCTTGCGTGACTCAAATTCCGGGTTAGTAACAAGCCTGCGAAGTATGTCTCGTTCACTATCACAGACAAGGTTGACATGAATTCTCTTTTTAAAATTTTCCACCATCTTACTAAACGTGGCATTGTTCATTAGCTTGAGAAAAAAGTCTTTTTAAACTTATTCGTGACCTACCTATGTTCTCTGATCTGTGTTCATCTTGCATGGAGCCGTCGAGGTGATCTGGCGATAGCTAAGTATTTAGTGCACTATATTATTATGTCTCCCCACCCATTTATACAGCTAGAGGTTTCTGACATGTACAACATAATTAAGCTTCGTGCATTAATTTGGAACCAGTTTGGTACATTCTGTATAGGGGCAACCCAACTCCTGAATGATTTGGCATTGATAAGGAGACATTCAACTTGGGTACAGTCGTTGATTCTAGTCACTATCCTTGTGGTTAAACTCATCTGGATGTTCCAGGTAAACTTCATAAATGTAACGGGTGGCCTAAGTGGTTAGAGTATCAGCCTCGGAAGCAAGAGATCGCGGGTTCGAGACCCGGCGAGTAATATCAAAGACTTATAAAAATGGTACGAGCAGCTGCCTCGCTTGGCACTAAGCATTTAGAGGTTAGTTCTAGGACTGGTCGGCCCGGTGTCAGGGTAATGTGACTGGGTGGGACATGATGCTACATGTCGGTAGCATGATGCCCCAGTACTAGACATCACTATGATCTGCCACACTGCTGACATGGTAGCGATATGACTGAAAAATTGTTAAAGCTATCTTAAAAATTCAATTCACGCACACACACACACACACACACATTGGAACCACATTTTTTCTATATAGACTGTTGTGGGATCAAACAATATAAAATCTCTTACAGTCATGGGCTACACCATTGCCTAGCTATTGAGGTTGTTGGTGTCCAGATAAATTATGCAACTGTTTGAGGACACTGGATTATACCCATCTGTGCTCGGGTTGTTTGCAAAAGCACAGCAATGACTTGCCAGGGCAATTCCACTGCTTAAGTCCCTTTGAATAAATAAATGTCGGTTGATATCTGTCAACAGTTCCAAATCAATTTTAATTTTAAGTTCGAGCTAGTATTCATGCATGGCTGTATCACTGTTTCAAATACATTGGCCAGCAGCAGACAATAAGAACAAATTTATATTATTTGTCTTCCATCCCCATAGAAGCCATCCAACTTAACCCCTAGATGTAGGTGTTCTGGATTCAATGAAGTATGTCTACAATTTTGAGTGCCAGCATTTCCTTTAGAAAAATTATGGCATGAAGGTAATGAAAGATAAAATGAGAAAGCTTGCTAGTAAGGTCTACCAGATGACCAAGTCTCTGGAAAACTTGATGTGAGCATTTGGGAAAGCTTGTGTGTACCAGTCATTGCCTTTGATAGTTTAATCTACGATTTACCAAGACATCTGCATGAAAAGTATCAAAGGTAAAAAGCTAGTGGAACAAGGCAAGTAAGGTCAGATTGGAAAAATTTCAAACACAACCAATTACTGATTCATGTAGTAATAAGTGTTTCCTTGAAAAACACCCGTCTCAATATAATCATCCATTCGTGAGAAGTAGCAACATCAAACTTCTCAAGATGGTGGCCATGTTCAAGATCAGATTGGCAACATTTTCACTCAGGTCCAACTAGATATCATAATCATGATCTGATATAAAGACATTACAAAATGTGACAATACAAAAAGATTGCAACAATGCAACAATCACTTCTGCAAGTCGGTGATCAAAGACATTTGACACTTAACTACGTTCTCAAGGAAACACTCATAGACATAGCTGTCGTGGATGATTGACATCGTTTTGAAAACAAGAGGGCATATCACATACATGATGATAAAACTTAAACTGAATTAAAAGATGAAACTAAAACATGAACTTCACATGACAAAACTTATTTTGAATTTATTTCTTAAAGTAGTACCAACATTTTAATTGATCAACATTTTATTGTATATTGTTATTTACTGGGAATTATGGCTTGTTCAAAGTTGCCAATTTCATGATAAATTTCAGTGTACCAAACTGCCATTTTGGACTATAAAATGAGTGAAATATCAATGTTTTATTTAACAATTTCAATCACAATTTTATTCATGCTCAACTAACTGAAGCCTATTTTTGGACATTGTTTAATAAGAAAAAAACAGGATTCACAACTGTCCCTTTAAGCACATTCAGGCATGCTACAGGAAGGAAACAGTATAGTGCAAAGCGCTTGTATGAAAAAGATCCATGTGAATATGGCCATATGTTTGAAAAGAGTAGAAATAACACCAATGTCAAGATGGTGGCCAAGTTGGAGGTCTAAATGGTACCTTTTCATTCAGGCCCAACTAGATATAATAAAAAGTCTTTTAGTAAAACCTCAGGCTGATATGACTATCCATGCATGAGTAGTGGTAACAAGATTTATAAGCTGGCCATCAAACCAACACCATTTTCATTTAGAACTTCTAGATATCATAAGAAGTCTTTTAATCAAAACATATCAATATGACCATCTGTTCAGAGGGAGCAGCAATAACAAGATTTTCAAGATGGCCACCATGGCAGCCATAGTGTTAGTCTCGGGGGCACCCTTTTCATTTCGGACCAACTGGACATAACGATGAAACTTGTTCAAGTAGAATGGCAATTTGCCCAGTGGATCAGGAGGGGCATCAATAACAAATCTGTGCTAACAAACCGATGGTTGGATGATAGCTGACGGACCATTTCACAAGCTCTTCTGGTCTTTGACCAGCAGAGTTAAAAAACAAGATGGAACTCTGTTAGATCGAGATAAGCATTTTACAGTACAAAGAATATTCTACAAGATCATGTATATCACAGCAACAAAATAATGTCTGCACTAAAAGCTACACTGGTCATGCATTATGGTTGAATATTGCACATTATGATTCAGTATAAGCATTTATACCAAGATATGCTATTACATATGCATCAGTTATGGGATGTTGGAAATGTTATGACAATCTCGAACCTCACATGCACTGATTGACAGTGAATGGTATATAGGGTACAAGACAGTCATAAAATCCCATACCTCTATTAAACTACCATATATACTTGCTTATGCATCAAACGTCATAGACCCAGATCTGCTGTTGCATATTGCACCTGCAGATCTGGACCTATGCAGTTTGTTAGGAGTAATCAGTACAACAACATACAGCCCTTTCTGGCAGTGCATTATGTGATGGCAGATCAGGATCTATGTTGTCTAAAGTTGGACCAGACCCATAAGTGAGTATATATAGTAATATAAATGAATTTTTACCTTTCAAACCTTAAATATATTGCTGAAAAATAACAGAAAAGTATCACTTGTCTGTAATGGCTGTCTATGCACATGTTTGTTTACAAAAGCATGCTAGTTGTAGCATATACCCCCTTTGGACAGCAACAAAAACTCAGCAAAAATGTGTGTGGGTGTGTTGGTTTTAATTGAAATTTTAACACATTATTGTCTTATTCATGCCAAGGAAAAGAGAGTTAAGTGACTTTCCCATGGACACACCAAGGCAGTTGGTCTGTGCTAGTATCAAACTCAACACTCCACCATCTGAGCAAACTTGGATCCCCAAACATTCTTCAATTCAAATCTAGACTTGTTTTGGGAGGTAATTTCATGTAATAAATAAACCACACAGTAACTCATTCTGTATGTAACAAAATTATCTCATATATTTTAATAATAAATTGTATCCCTGCATTTTAACTATTGAAGTGGAGGTTGTCTGCCTTCTCAAACAGATAAGTGTTGTAGAAACTGTTTTCAGTATATAACATTGGTAAAGTCAGAAAATTTAAATACATTTTTATTACAAAAAAAGTAAATCTGCACTTGAACCTCACTGAAACAAACCTAGCTTACTTTAATTACTGGTTTGTCCAACCATATGTCCCAAAAGCCTGCATAATGGGGGCAACTCATATTTGTTTAAACTTCCTGGTTATATAAACATTTTTTGTGTTATCCAGGATTTTGGTAAAATGAGGTTTAAATGTAAAAAAGAAAATGCCCATACAATAAAAAATTGTCAAGGATTTCAAAAAATTTTCAACGAGTATATTTTCTTTTGGAAAAGAGTCATGAACCCATTTTGAATTGCACACATAGCACATTCCAAGCTGGGTTACATTCCACAATAAATTAACCTTCAATCAACAAAGTGATTAATGTACCACTACAGCAGAGGGGCATCTGGTAACTAATGGTGTCATGTGTCAATTAATCCATACAATATTATCTCATTTATTTTCGGAAAAAGGGTAAATAACAAAAATACTGAATTTAAAAAGGGACATATCTTTAAAAACAATTTTTAAATTTGTATTCTTTCAGAAAAATTTAATGACCTGATGGCAAATTCAAAAAGTTTTTTAAAAAAAACAAACTTAAAGACTATTCATGGATGAAACAAACACTTTAAAAATCAAGGAGTTTTCAAGTTTAATATGAACCATGATAGACAAAGGGTCTGATATTTTAATTTAATAAAATATGTCAATGTATTTAATGAGTTGGAATAACAAAGAAGATCAGTGTAGTATTTAGTTAAATTCTGAGCACTCATGCTTCATGTAGTTCAACGAATGATGTCATATCTGTCTGGAGGATCTTGTTCTTTACCAAGATGCATATTAGCATACAATGCTATTTGCATTGTACAAGTCCCCCTGTTGGTGGAATATGCCATGTGCGTTGTTTACGTAAATCATAAGATCCCTGCAGCAGAAAAGGCCCAATGCACTGTTCCATATGTCATAAGATCCCCCTACAGGTAGAATAGGCCCAATGTGTCATCCAATATGTCACAAGCCCCGCTGCAGGTAGAATAGGCCCAATGCACTGTCCCATATGTCATATGATCCCCCTGCAGGTAGAGTAAGTCCAATGCACTGTCCCATATGTCACAAGTCCCCCTGCAGGTAGAATAAGTCCAATGTGTCATCCCTTTAGTCAGATGATTCCCCCCATTGATAGAATTTGTCCAATGCACTGTCCCATATGTAATAAGAGGCGACTAATGGAGACATCAGCTGTAATGGCTCAGTGGTTAGCTTAGCAAACTCATGACTGATAGGATACATGTTCAAGTCCTACCATCAAATCAGCCCAGGTTGGTTAGCATGGTGTATCCTAGGGCAAGGCACTTTACTCCAACTGCCACAGCACTAAATACTCTACTATCATGGTACAAGTCACATGGGTAATGTAGGCATTCAACACTGACTATTTTAGTAACGGGTGTCATTTTTTCAGAATTTGATTCTACATAACTTTAAGCAGCAAGTATTCGTTTCATTTGGATTCATATACATCCATATTTCTGTGGACGGTCATTAGTTAGATGCCTAGAGAGATGCATATGTCAAAATCAATGTTAAAGTATGTAAACATTTTTGGATGAAATTAACCTGAAGGTGTGATCCAGTACAATCTGGATTGAATGTAGCATGCTGTGATGTCACAATGAAAGCTATGTATATTGATAAACAAATCTGCACTCCCTTGATTGTGACGATTCCACTCAACATGCTCTTATTTGGACCCAAGTTTAGTACATGGACACCACTGTAAAAGTCCATAGCAATAGATAGTTTTCATCTGGAAGTTTCTTTGTGTCAGTCAAGGTGCACAGCATTCAATAATCAGGACTGAACAGACTTTGGTTAAAGAAAATTAGTGTTAAATTTTAAAAGAACAATTTATATTTCATTTATAATGAGTAAATGCACCATGTGACTTGAACTATAGTATCGCTGTGCCATAATACCCCAATATTCAAAGAAACATAAATCCTTTTATAAATATTACATGAAAATAATATTACAAAATCCTGTAAAAGAATTGATAAAATTGCAAAAACATGATTAGGAGTTTATTATTTATTATCGAGTACAAATAACCTCTTTTTAATTGAATCGCCAACTATATAAATTATTTTGAGCCCAAACGACAAATATTTTAAATTACTGTAAAGTCTTGATAATCAGCATGCACACTTGCTTTTCAAGTTTGAGAAGACTGGATGCAATTTTAAGTTATTTATGCTTATCAATAACACAACAGTTGGCTAATATAGGGAAACAATAAAGACTGTATAAAGGAAAAGGCAAAATGAGAACAAGATAAAGATGTCATTTTCACTTACCTCCAGTGATTATCAATAACACAACAGTTGGTTAATATAGGGAAACAATAAAGACTGAGAAAAGGGCAGAATGAGATCAAGATATAGATTTACAGTTTCACTGACTTCCATCTACCAATTCATGGCAAATATAACAATATAAAGAGATACAATCATGGTTATCATTAATTTAGAACAGCAATTATTAGAATAATGTCTTTACTTATCAGAATTTGTTTTCCCCAACCTGTGTGTTTAGTGTTGCTATAGAAACAATAGCTCCATTTTCCATATCTGCTTAGTTTGGCCATAAAATTACTGGAAGACTTATGTGCCTTTATTTTCCATATGATCAATATTTTTCCAGTATGTCTAATATGAAATGGGACATTTATCAAAAGGACAATCTTGGACACAACAATGATATTTTGGCACAAGGAAAGATTAACATTTTAGAAAACAAAAACTTTAACAAAATAATGGACTCATAATAAATGGTTTGGAGATCTGAGTCTGCATTAGTCTTCAACTATCACAACGGTTTTGTTTTAAGACATGAGAGATGACAGAACAATAGCAAATGATAACAGTAATGCCACACAATGTATCATTATTAAAATGCAATTAAATCTGAACAGGTACTTGTATATAACAACCATCTGTACAAATATCTGCAAAGTATTATTATCCCTCAATACAAAGCACTTCATTATGGTGCAGTCCCTTTTTTAACATGGGTACATGATGCCACTTTCATAAAACACCTCAATATTCATTAAAATCTAAGCTCAAGGTTTTGCATCCTTGATATATTTAAACTAAGATGGCTAATTCCATCAAACTTGTGTGTTTATACAAGCTGGTTATTATGAGGTATACATTAAGTTGCTGGCCTAAATTCTGAGGTCACTAAAAGTTTAAAGAAGGACAATATACACACTTGACCTGAAGAGTTTTATGTCGCTGTTGTTGTTGTTTTGGGTTTAATGCCATTTATCGGCACCTGGTAAGCTATATATGGTGGCCAGTGTAACTGGGGGAAGAAGAACCCTGGAAAATCCTGTTAAAAACCACCAACCCATGGGAAACTACTGGCAAGCTTTCTCACATACCCACATTGGCTGAACTTAAGACTTGAACCCATGTGGATAGAGGTGAGATGGCAGTGATTGATAAAGGCAAGTGGTTTAGGAATTTTGAGAAAGCAAGACATGGGATGAATGTAGTTCTGAAACCTCACTTTCAATGCAATGCACTTTTATGGTATCTCTGAATAGCATTATAGTGAGAGGGCAATGAACAAGGTCTTATATCGTAAGCAACTGTTAAACAAATATTTCAGCCCCATGGACCCTTACTGTACTGTGTAAAGTAACCAGTGGTCATGTAGATGTGTTTATCTTTTAAGTAAATATCAGGTTAAAATAAAAAAGTATCAGTCTTTTGATCTACATGCCTACTTTCTGTCAATCCATCTCTTGGCATTTATCTACCTTTCTTACCAGTTAGTGATTACCCTGGTGGATGCTGTACACAAGTCTCACTGTATACATAGTTTTGTCAAGTTATAATTTATCAAATTGTATACAATATCATATATATCAACAGGAAACATTATACAAATATCACAAATACTACCAATATGAAATTTCATACACAATACTTTGACCATATTACATCAAACATATTGTGCATGGTATACATGTTCTACGATACACAGTTTAATTATAAAAATATATTTTTTACATAGTAATATGGACATAAATATATAAACACACTTTTGTATCCTCTCATTACTTGAGGTATGAATGACTATGATTCATATTATGCCATCAATATCAAGGAAAGAATGAAAGTAGTGATAATACTGATGACTTGGAAGGCTGAAGTCATACTAGTTTACACAAGGTCAGAAGGTATAACTTTGAAGATATTGTTATTTATGGTCCTTGCTGATATCATACCATACTGCTCGATTTTTTATTATTTCTAACTTTTCTCTTTTTTAAATGCCACAAGAGATTTTATATAAACAGCTAAAACATTTAAGGAATAATGCTTTAATGATTTCATTTAAAAAGCATTTTCTACTACTGCTCCAAATCCTATCATCAGTCCAATGATTTCCAAGGGAGATTACCATGTCTAATTATTTACCTAAACTTGAGTTGCCTCTCTTGACATAAAATTGACCTGAAAGGATACTAGGTCTATACTTGTTGCTAATTTTAGTAATACAATAATGTTTGTTACTATCATTAGTAGCACAAACTATATCTAGTAAAAGAGAATGGACAATGTACCACAGACCTGGCAGGACAAAAATTAAAATTTAACCAAGTCATAAACATTGTGGAATATTATATATGTGGTATAATGCACTACCAATGCTCTAACTTGGGTCTAAATTAACTTAGCTGATTTCTGAAATCAATATCATTACATGATTAGTTAGATATATTTATTTTCCTCACATATAAGCAGATTAACAAGTGTCCTTTCACCAATGATTCTGAAAGTCAGTTAGCAATGAAAGCACCATCACATATGCACATAAAATCTATTAAAAGACAAAACAAAAAACTTGAAATGTTTCCAAGAAACATGGATGCCCACCACTGTGCTTGAAATAACACAAAACGTAATCAAAGTGTGACAGATAGATGGGCAGACAGACAAGAGTAATACTATCCCACCCACAACCACAACCAAAACACTTTGGCAATTTTATAAATCATCAAAGATTTCATAAAAAAAAGCATGAGGACAATTTGCCCACAGCTAATACAATGCTGCAGCATTTGCACTGGATTTTCTATTCTGTGGAGACTAAATGATCATCTAGAGCATAACTCTAAGAAAATAACATATCTATTAAAATAAAATAAAACATCGTTTTTCATGTTAAGAAGCAAGATGATGCTTGTCCGAGTAAATTACTGTATATGGATAAACTTCCACATTTATAAATTTGCAAAGTTTTAATTCTGAAAAATTAATCTCTTTAATTTGCATGATTTTGCCTCTTTCCAACTATTTCATTATTGTATTCAATTTTCATGAGGTTAATTTTTCAAATCTATGAGTTAACAAAAACTGCAAAATAAATTCACATGGAAATTCTTCTCATATATAATAAATCTGTGGGATGAAAGATTTAAAATGACTTAACTCATTAACCCATAGTTATTTATGTCATTTTCGCCTGAGATGCGGGTAGGAAACAGATATGGAGGGCTAATACTGAATACATCCAAATAAATCTGTTCCAAGAGATTTTCGGTTAACCTGATGCCTAGTTGTGTTAGAAACAATGTTTTTCAAATTAATTAATTTGAAGAAGAAAAGAACAAAAATATAACTCAAAACAATCTACATTACAGACCATGGCTGATGTAAATTTTCATTAATAGAGTAAAAAGAAATGTGAAGCTGAAAGATTTGGTTTTGAGACAGGTCTTTCATTCTTGTCACCAATACAACCTCTACCTCACATTCAATAAATAATTTAAATGTTGATGAAGACAGCACTAAAATTAACTCACTCTTGTTCTAATGAGCAACATAACAAATAGGTGTTTGGAAGTTGTGGATCATTTTTATAACAATGCTTTTAAAACTAATAAGGTGGTTGAATTTTTTAAAAAAAACCTGTAGATGTATATTCTTCAATAGATTTATAAATTCTAATAAATGTTCAATTCTGAGGCAAATGATGCTTTCATGAAAATAAAAAAAGAATTCCACAATCTGATTCCAATTAAAGCTTTTGACTCTGCTTCAATTTAATGAGATCTGATAACATTACAACATAGGATTTGTAGTGTCCTTTTCATCTTATCTTTGACTGACCACTGAGATACAGGTGCTAATTAATAACTGTACCAATCAATTTCATATTTCTTGCCAATGATCAGTTGTTCTTCAATGATGTAGAACTTTAAGGATGTAGAAAAGACTACATAAAATGTTGCAGAAGTTCAGCTTAAGTGAACTGAAATGGAAGGAATTAATGATTTTTGGTTGTCTGGTTGAAGACTGAAAATGTATTAACACATACATTGCAATATATCTTTCTAGAAGGATTATTTTATGGCATGCTGCCTTGCCTGGCAACAGCTATTTTGCACTGTGATATTCTAGAATCCTGAACATTATTTTCTTGAGTACTGTTGTGGATTAAATTTGATAATTTACTTTTGGAATCTGGATTGACTGACTAAAAGGCCGTCAGACTATCAGGACTTGACCTGTAATGGGACACTGTTTGACATTCACCTGAAATGGGATGTTGTTAGACCTCGTTCTGTAATGGGCCACTGTCAGACCTTGTCCTGCAATGGGCCACTGTCAGACCTTGTCCTGTAAAGGGCCACTGTCAGACCTTGTCCTGTAATGGGCAACTATCAGACCTTGTCCTATAATGGGCCACTATCAGACCTTATCCTGTAATGGAGCATTGTCAAAACTTGAATTGTAATGGCACATTTTCAGACCTTGACCTGAAATGGGATGTTGTCAGATCTTGACCTGTACAGGGATGTTGTCAGATCTTGCTTGGTTAAGAGCAACATTAGCAGAAATGAAGATCAGATTTGCATTAGACTGACAAAAAAAAAATCACTCAATTTTTGAGCATTCATGTCCTTATTAATCCCTGACTGAAAACTTTCAAAGCACCATTGTAGTCAGCTGTGACAATGATTTCTCCCTGGTCCGAATTGTCTTTACTTGCTGAGCATTCTTCATTGACGGAGAAATGAGATGGATTAGTTGCAAACACTGCACACGTCACCACTGTATTATGCACTGCAAGAAACAAAGATAATTCATTAAAACATGTTTATTAAAACGGAAAAATAAATGACAATTTATTGTCAGTGTGAAGTAAATCTGAGTCCCCAATAATGTAACATGTAACATTTATTGTAATAAAGAAAAAAACCCAATAAATTATTGTTACCATATTCAATGTAATATCTGCCTTGTGTGCTTAAACAATTAAATACTGGGCTAAACCCCATCACAACAAGCACAAATTAACATGTTGATTGTGAGATATTATAAAGCACAACATGAAACTCCAAGGTCATATTTAAAGTTAAAATTTAATCATTTACTTATTTGTAAAAATTGAAATAGACTGTTCAGCATAAAACAATCTGAAAATAGATCTTTAGGCTACAATAAGACAAGACCATCCTCAATGCAAAAGGATTTAACTATATCTTATACCAAGCAACTCCAATTAAACAAAATTTGTGACAAAACAAATCACTGTTACCATGAGTCAGTTATTTATCTTCCTAAATTTGAGTCTGAGTAAGATCTCTAATGTTGAAACTATAATTACCTTTAGATTTGCCTAGAGGGCGAAAAAAAAATGTGTTTCTGGTTAGCCTACCGTCCCCATTTTTTTGCTGCCGACCATAGCATTCCCACCCCCCTGGGTAAAAAAAAGATTAAAAAAACAAACAAACCTGAAATTGATTTATGCATCTAACTCAGCTGGTTTAGCCCAGTACTGGAAGTGTTTAGTACATTTTATACATATGTACTAATCATTATAATATTTATAATGGTTTGAAAAAACCCAACAACCTCACCCCCCCAAAAAAAACATACCTGCCTACCCTAACTTTAAAAACAGTGCAATAAGAAATACACACATTTGTTTTTTTGGCCTAGAGAGTTAATCTTTTGCCTCCAATCTATACTATTAGGTCACAAAATTTCCTAGTTGTTTGTATCATGACTCTGTCAAGCCAGAACTGTGTCTTTCTTTTTTCAAAACATTTGCCCATTATTATATATGGTAGTCTAACATGTACCAATATAAGGATCAACATTTGTCATATCTTGTGGGTGTCACTGAAGCAAAAGCCCAAAGTGCAAAGGTTTGAACATAACCATGGGATTCAGCAAATGTTGATGGTACAAAAAACCCCAAATAAAACCATGTATGATCCCTATTCGTACATAAAACCCTAAAAAGTCAATGAAATTTTCAGATGCAATAGTTGCCCTTGTGATATTGCAGACCTGATATGCAAGCTTTATTTAATCCTTTTCTGAGCAGTACACTCCTGAACAGCTTCTGTAACAATGATGATTATCTTGTGTGTGTGTGTGTGTGTGATTTGGATTTTTAATGTAGCTTTATCAATTTTCCAGTCATATTGCTTAGATGTCTGTGGTGTGGCAGTTTACAGTGATGTCTAGTGCTGGGGCATCAAGCTGCAGACATGTAGCATCATGTCCCACCCAGTCACATTAGCCTGACACCAGGCTGACCAGTCCTAACACTAACCCTCTTAATGCTGAGTGCCAAGTGAGGCAGTTGCTAGTACCATTTTTATAAGTCTTTGGTATGACTCAGCTGGGGTTCAAACCTGTGACCTCCCGTACTTAGGCAATCGGAGTTGTACATCTTGCAAGAGAATCCAGTTCTAAGATCTACTAAAAATAACCACTTTTAGTGAATTGCTTAGTAGAATATATCATTTCTGAGAAGTAAAGCAATTACAAGGTGCTTGTAGTCTTGTGGAGTTTAACACTACCTTTCTGCACTCAATATACTTTACATGGTGGCTACAAAGGTTCCGAATAGTAGTCTGGTTGATAAACTAATGAGAATACACACTGGTTCCTGTAAAGCAGAAAGATGAAAATCCCATCACATGCATCATTATTTATATCACACTGAATATATCAAATGTATTAAGGTGAGAGAGAACATCATTATTTCTCTACTCAGGAAATTTCCTTATTCTGTGTGACAGGTGAATCTATTAGCATTGTGTGCTTTCAATCATTACTATAGTCATTTGTATTGGGTGTGTCCCAGAAAAACAATAAGTATAACAAAACTCCTGGGCATTACTGCCAAGAGAAATCCAATACTGACACATGGATATGGCCACACTGCTACACACAAATTTTTCTTTAAGAAACTCATTACATGGATGGATGGATGAATGGACAGATGGATGGATGGATGGTTTAACGGCACATTAGCATGACCAACCTGGCTATATAGTGCTGACTAAAAGTTAAGCTTTTAAAATATTAAGGTAATAAAATGTGAAAAACTTTGGGGAGACAACCATTTCAAATAAGTGTAGATATGTGGATCATCAATGCCCCTCCACAGAAACCAACCCTATATGCAATGGATGAATGCATGAATGTTCATGCATAATTCTGGATGGCTGGATGGACAAGGTAACACAATCTGCCCTATGTTCAAATGTAACACACAGCTGTGGAATACCTTTAAAAGCCTCCCAATAGTCATTACGATCCCTCCTGGCAGATGAGAACTTGTAAAACTCGTGCTGTGTCCTCCATATATACACAAAGCTATCCTCAGATCCACATATGACGTATTTACCCTTGGGACTGAAATTACATAGAGACTACAGAAGTTTAGTTAAATCATGTGGTTGTAGGAGAACATATGAAATGTGGTAGAATGTTTATCATTAAGCTGATATGTACACCGATTGATTTTTATGAATTTTCATCATAATGTTTTCTTGCAGGCAAACAGGATATTATAGAACAATAGACCTTTGTTGAAATGAATATGAATTGTTTTAAACCTGTAAACCTCATATTGATTGATGCAAGGTCTGTATATGTTTAATTATAAAAGAGAAACATGAGGCCCATGTAGGCCTCATATTACTCACCTGACATACATTGGTCTAAACAACAAACTTTAGTAAAGGTATGCAGTAGAAACAAATGTCAGGAAAATGAGCAATCAAGGAACACATCTCTTGTATTTCATGAAGTGGAATACTGAAAATTTAACTCACTCAGGATTTCATTAAATCTGACTGAAACCCAACAGTTCTTTGCAATGTCATGATGGGGAAGGCAAAGTCATGTGAATGGGTTATAAGGGGACATAACTCTTGTAATGCTGTCTTGGACTCTTGGAAAAAGAACTAATTCGAAGTCTCTCTCTAAATTCTACAAATCTTTGTAAAATTATTCTGCAGAAGCCAAAGTCAGGATAACAGGAAAATGAGGGCAAAACTCATATAAATGATGTTGTGGAATGCTGGAAAACTGAATTTGTTCAGGTCTAATCAATACTGTACTGCTTACCAAATATGAATAAAGCCCAATAATCCTGGGGAGTTAAGGTGGCACTCTACAGTTTCATATTCTGTACGGGGTTTGATTTTTAATGAAAAAGAATTTTCCCCATTTTCCTCACTGGTTAAACTGGCTATTTAAAAAAGATATTGTATATCTTTGGGATTGCTAAAAGAACTGTGTAATTCTCTTTATTTACGTATGATTGATGGGTGTAATATGGGTTATAGAGCTTGGCCTTACATTGGATGTGCACCTTTAAAAAGACAAACTGCTAGCTCTGCTTGGTCATTTTCATATGCATATTGTAACTCACACAAAAGAAAATAAGGATAATTTGTGCATTCATCATTGTTTCATGGAAAAAGTTCCAGAAATATTGTTGTACTTTCTGTGATAATAGGATTTCAGGAAGTGATGTACTATCGGGAAGTTCCTCAAGTTTTAGCATATGTGATGATAATGGCAGAAGCTAGTGACGACTCTAGCAAATTTATGGCAAATTTGTTGTGCTCATCTTCATCATTTGAGTAAGGTGAACCCCTAAAAGATGGCACGCATAATCAATCTGAAGTAGATACTGCTTGCTGTGAGATTAAGTGTACCAATTTCATTCTGAATGAGGTGAGAAAGTTGTCAAGGACCCTCAAGAGTAATACAGGTCATAATCAGGCTAAGGATTCTGGTAATTACTATGGTAATTACTACTGTTTTTATTATTCTTTTGTTAACCTTATTTCAATTTCCTAATGAAATGAGAAGGGTACAAATTTGGGCAAAAGCTTTGAGGTCTTCAGATGTGCACCAATAAAATAAAGCCCTGCTAACTCTGCTTGGTCATTTTCATTTCCTGAACTTCTGAGGTAAATTGTTAAAAAAAGAGCCATTAACTTATTTTTCTTTTTATACATTTGGTAATTCATTCAATGCGATTTCAGAAGCTGGCATTGTCTAGTCTGGCTAAATTTGTTTTCCTTATTTTAATAATTTAGGCTGATTTTTCAAGCACATGCAAGCAGTCATTTTGGTTACCTGTGTGCTAGATCATGCAGAATTTCCACAAGTACAATATCCAAAGAAAGTTCAGCCACAGTACATGAAAGTAACACAGAGGTATGCCAATATTCTCTCGACTGTGCATGTTACAAATGTAAAAAACTTCACCTTACACCTGTCACTATCTCAGAAGTGAATATCTGCAGAGCACCCCTAAGCTGCAGAAATGTCACATTAGGCCATCAGGGGCCCTGTTTCCTGTAAATGTTGACAGAGAACTCTGTAAATTGACAATTTATAGTCTGAAAAATATAAAGTATGTACAAAATTTGAATAAATCTGAAAAATTCTCCTTAAAGTTGTACTGCAGACACCAAGTTGTTGATGGACAGATGGCTGGACAAAAGTAGAGAGAGTCAGATAACATCATGATTATTGTGGGAGTCTGCTGACTTTGCTGAGTCGTGCCTTAACAACTTCAAATCAAATACCTTAAGTATTGATCATCTGCTCTAAAGCATACATGCTACATTTACCTGAAACTGGCCCTAATCTGGCTGCTGTTGTTCGTTGGCCCTTTGTATTTACATGTCAACGTGAGATCACGCAGGTCATAGAGCCGAATCCGAGAATCATTGGAGGTTACAAGCACCTGGAATATATTTCAGTGATTAATGTATTCAAAATCATGGGATTCAGTCATGACATCCTGCCAGGCAGTATCTGCTGATAAAATCTGAGGACAAAAACTTGGCTGAAGGATAAAAAAATGGGTAATATATATTACATCCCCTTTGAGTGGTGTATACCAGTGATTTTTGAGGTTGAGAATTTAGCAATTTAAGTTTTAAAGTGAAATCATGAAAACAAATCCTGTCAGAATTGACAATCTTCAATATTATAATCTCTCTAGTTCTGTATAAATTGTTGTAAGCATCAAAAATAAAACCTTGATTTTGATCAAAGTTGCCAAATTTTATGTCTGCAAAATATAATCACTGCATGGTATATTTTGTTTTTATCTCAAAAAGTGTTGACACGACTACATTTATAATTTACAATTTTCTGCAATAATACTTCACCAAATAAGTAACAACTGACTTTGATGACAGGAATGATCTGGTTATTTTGGCCAGGTACAAATTTTACACATAAAAGTTTGGTAAAAGAACGACCTGAAGCAAGCAACTGGAAATTCAATAGAAATTCTTAACAAACAACATTATATGCAAGTCATTTCAAGTTGTTTTTAGCAAGTCACTACATACGAGAAACTTAAATATGGAGAAAAAAACAGCAGAGCAAAACTTGTGTGGCAACACATAGTACCTCCACAGCTGAATGCAAAAAAAATTTCATATTTGTTTTACTAGTTCAATGTTTCATTGTTTACTGTGGAGAAGTGCTTCAGCTGCAAATGCAAATTTCAACAATAAATTAAACGAAAACCAAGAGTACTCATTTCTAAAATTAAAATGTAATGATGTAAGATAAAATAATGATAGTCATTAAAAATATTATACACAACCTTTAATTTGTACAAACCATCTTTATGACTTCATGCTATGTCACATGCTATGTAAGTATGTACATGACACATGACACTAGGCTCTGTTCACTTCTGTGATTGTAACAATTTCATATTGTTGTCTTTACCTGCTTATAAATTAGGCATAACTGCTAACACAGACACTGATCTACTGTTGCATAATGTACCTGCATATCAGAGTCTTATGTTGCTTGTTCTACTGAGTACTCACTCCTAACCAACTGCAAAGACCCAGAATTTTCAACACATTATGTGAAGACAGATCTAGGTTTATGCAGTTTGCAGTTGGATCTGACTTTTTGTGAGTATACAGAATATTTGCTTTAAATGAGTGAATAATGGATATATTTCAAGTGGGTAAATACTTAGGTTTTTCACCTCAGTCCTGCCAATTTATGGGTTGCAATGAGGCAAAATCCCCAGTCCTGCCAATTTATGGGCTGCAATGAGGCAAAATCCCCAGTCCTGCCAATTTATGGGCTGCAATGAGGCAAAATCCCCAGTCCTGCCAATTTATGGGCTGCAATGAGGCAAAATCCTCAGTAATGCTAATTTATGAGCTGCAGTGAGGCAAAATCCTCAGTCCTGCCAATTTGTGGGCTGCAATGAGGTAGAACCATAGTCCTGCCAATTTATGGGCTGCAATGAGGCAGAACCATAGTCCTGCCAATTTATGGGCTGCAATGAGTCAAAATCCTCAGTCCTGCCAATTAATGGGCTGCAATGAGGCAAACCCTTTGTCCTGCCAACCAATTGTGATATTTTAGGTGATATTTCCATATCCTGCAACACTGCATTATGTAGATTGTTTTAGTTTCAATTGTAAACAATGCCATGATGCATTTCCTTTGATCCTCAAAACTTTACTACAAGTCTGAAATCTCAATAGAGGCCTCCCTCATTTTAATGCCTTTATTATAACGGAATTCTGGATATAACGAGGTACTGCTATGGACTCCATGACCAAACATTCAAACACTATATACAGTCCTGGCACATGGTGTTTTTCTTGTGTGTGCGATGAATGTTTGGCACCTTTCCAAATATTTTTTTTCGAATAAATTGTGAATAAAATGAACAGGAAATGAAAAGCAGATGAGAACCACTGTACTGTGTTTATTCAAGATATTATCAAAAATTTCCACACGTCAGAAGGGTTGGCACATATTATTCAGCAGCAGCAACTGTGTGCATCGTGTACTTCGCACACACAACCAGCCAGGTCTGACTATATATATCAAATGGTCTATCAAATGTATGACAATACGGGTTGAAATAAAAGATGAGCTTTGCATGATGTATTTATTTCCTTTTAAAACACTATCAGAGAAATTTAAATACATAAATAATGTGATGTTAATAAAAGTATATTTAATTTACAGAAACTAAAATAATTACTTTACTTCTGACTGGTATTTTGTTTATTCCCCTCTCCCATCACCCACCCATCACACATTCAGGCATTCACTGAATTTGTGATTACGTCGTGGTTTGGTACATACATGGTACTTGTTACTGACACCAACTAGTACATTATAACAAGGGAGAGCTGTATTGTTGATGTTATACTGTCAATGTTGCCAGCAGAAAACTGATGTCTTGCAATTTGCTACAGAAGAAAGTGACGCTTGTGTATTAAAGCAAATGTATATTCTCACCTTATCCTCTCCAGGTAATGGCTCAATGCCTGTAATTTTTCGTCCTCTAGCATTTTTGCCTCGTGTGGATCTTACATGGATTTGGGTGTAATACTTGAGTTGCTGAAATGCAGTAATAATTACTATTAATAACGTTTAAAATAAGATGCTAAGTCAAATTGGTTTCAGTTGCTTTTAACATGGATACTTTGCTAGATTTAAATTTCATTCAAAAAGATAGGAAATGCTTTGGTTAGTTTTAAAACTGTACAAGTCTAAGCAAACTTAAACAATTAGACTGTTCTAAAACATATTCTGCAGACTAATTACAGGTTTATTCATAAAACTGACAATTAAAACAATTTCTGACTAGTAATAGATTATGGTTCCTTTCAACTATCTATCTAATCTTAATTAGACTGAAAAAGAGTGACAGCCTCAACATTATATTTCTTCAGATTTTCTGCCATTATATTAGACTTTTATTCCTCATTACTGAATTCCTAACATTTTCTGTAGATCTTTTCCCCAAGACAGTTTGATCGAATGGTAAATGTTAACTTCCCTGCATCCTCTGCCTTCTAGGTAAAGCTGTCACCTTTACTAATTCAAGTTTTCATCCATCAGCTGCATCAGAAAGTGGTGTGTGTGTGTAAGGCGACATGCAGCTGACTTGTATAATTTTTCTCAGACACTGGATTCCAAAGTAGTAACTAATGACTGGTCTTTTATACTTCTTGTATGTGAAGAAAGGGCATACTCACATATTTCCTCCAAATCTATTACAAAGCAAACACTGCCATGGACTTATCCCCTTTGCACATCCTGATTAATGAATATTTGGGATCCATGATCCATCTGTGACTGAACAAGCAGTTCCCAATTATTAAAGCAGATAACATCCTGATCAATGAATATTTGGGATCCATGATCCATCTGTGATTGAACAAGCAGTTCCCAATTATTAAAGCAGAGGATGAAGTCAATGTTCACCATCATACTTCATCCACTATTGTCTGGTTTACCAAATGTGACACCTAAACTATGCTTTCAGAAGTTAGATTAAAAAAATATCACAGACTGGCCATAAGACATGGGACGACAATGAAGGAATCCAAAATAAATATAATGTGTGATAAAATGAAGTATCTTATCGATCCTTAATACTCAATTTTCCCCAAAAATGTAATTAAAGCACTTAAAACTATTAAGTCAAATAGTTGCAGAATTAAAGGGCTTTTATTGGGCTGTCACTGCAAATTTAAGGACTTTCCAAGGTCTTTATTCACTTTTTTAAAATTAAAAGGGTTTCAAGACCAGACATCAAATTCAAGGGATTTTCAAGACCTGTGAAAACCATGCAACCTACTGGAAACTGTGACAGTAAACAATAAAGGAAAATCTTACCTCTGTACTGAAAAAGATGCATTTTCCATCATATGTTCCTACCACAGCAAACTTGCCATTGTGGCAGAAATTAGCTGTAGTGATGAGGGTAGATGAGCCTGTCACTTCATTCCACATGGTAACTTTCTTGTCTGGTATGTTCCATAATCTCAGTTTACCATCCAGTGACCCACTGAGAAAATATCTATCATCCTAAACAAAATAAAACCGAAAATGTTTAGCTGAAGATAAGTAGACCAGAGTTCAGAGAACTGCCAGAAGGAAACCATTTAAGTTAAAATTTGGTCTTACATTGTAGTGAGTGAATTGTCACACATTACATGAAATTTTTGGTGATATAGTCAGCTGTATAGTTTATTATGAAACAGACAAATTTAGAATTAGTGCAGATTCATTATCACAATGAATATGACTCCTTAACAAGTAAGTTTTCATTTAAAGCCGATGTGTCCAACTTCTTTGGCTGAGGAGCCAAAACAGATAAAAAGCTTAAGGTCATGGGCTGCATGAACAAGAACAGTTCCTTACCAATAATTATACATATTAATTAAACTTCACATTTTCAAAAGGACTGCCTACATGGCTGCCAGCCACACAATGTTAAGGACTGGGCCATATGTGGCCCTCAGGTTGGACACGACTAAGTTAGAGCCATTTCACCATATATACTTGAGGTCCTGCTTCAAACTGCACAGACCCAAATCTACCACCACATAATGTACTGGCTGATCTGGGTTGATGCAGTTTGCTAGGAGTAATCAGTACAACAAAAAACATAGACCCTAATCTGCTGGCACATTATGCTAAGACAATTTCAGCTGTAATTTGTTTGCAGTTGGACTCGATTTACAAGTGAGCATATATGATAATTAACAATTTTAATAGTAAATCAGTAAACTAGGACTTGATCCATAATTCTAAGGTCAGTTTCACTTTAATACTTCAACTCTTGTTGTTATAACTTTCAGACATCGGTGTATATTTACATAACAGCAGATTTTATCCTATATACTGTAGACTCAAGTTGATTCTTGTATGTTGCGTTTGGCAATCCTGATGCAAGTGTTGTGTACTAGGTCAAAACAAATGAATCTATCATAAATCATTACTGGAGTCTGTCATGTGGTTATACAGAAACAAAGATACACCTGGAATGTTAGAGAAAACAATCTAGGTTACACATAAACAATTTTGTGTATGAAATCAAAATTAAGTTAAAAGATTATTACAAAAACTGGAAAGATACCCGAGGATGGAAGACAATTGCAGTGACAAAATCCATATGCTGAAATGTGCAGAGACATTCTCTCCTGGATATATGCCACAGTCGGACCGTCTTGTCCATAGACGATGACAGGATAAAGTAGTTCTGAATAAGAACAAAGACATTAATTTGGGGTTTTCTTCCTTCATCAAATTATTTAAATATAGCCTAAAAATGATATGGCTACAGCAAATTAGACAGCAGAAAGGCCTCTTAAAAAAAACCAAGTTAATATGTTCTTTCTTATTTTATTAAAGAATAAAAGAATATTTTCTATGGGTTATACAATGTCTAGTTTGGAATTAGTTCAGGGTTTGAGATACAAAATGTTATAAATCAATCCAATTAAACTTTATTGAGTTGTACTAATCAGATATTAGAGAAAAGTACTGAAATAAAAACTACACAAATAAAAATCGAACAAGTTTCATTTATACCAAAAAATGCTACATCTAACATATAAATATCAACAAAAGGGCTGTGTGTGAACCCATACCTTTGACCAAGAAAGGTCCAGGAGATCAGCAGAATGTCCCCTGTATGTAGAGAAGGGTTTCCCGACAAATGGACCCAGTCTGGACTCCTCATCCTCCTCCACTGGAACCTAATGATAATATATTAAAAATCATTCTCACATGAAGCCAAGATAAATTCTGTTTCTTATATTTTCAAGATATAATATCAAATGAAAAGATGATAACATTCTGCAGGATATATATATATATATATATATATATATATATATATATATATATATAAAATACCAGATAAAGGCAACACATGCAAAATGCTTAAAACATTATTCAAATTTGTTCTATCAATTTCACTGACAAAACTATCTTGATATTGTTGAACTAGATGTGTCAGTAAGCACATTTATTGAACAACCCTATTCTACCAGGATATCTGATAGATTCTTGATATGTGATGTAGTATTCTACTCAAAAGATAGCTCAGAGAAGATATCTGAGGTCCAGTTGAAAGAGAGTTTTAATTTAATTTAAAATTAAAAAGTCTGATTAACTCACACCAAGAGTTATTGTCTCCGACATAGAATTCAGACTGTCTTGAGAACATGCTGGTGATACTTTCACTGAAAGAGAAAAATCAGAAATTCTACAAAATGTAAATTTTATTCAAACTTTTAAAAATTATTAATAATTATATTACATAAACACACAATTAATCTGTAATCACTCTTATGTAAACTAAGCCTGCCTCATCCATTGTCTTATTAGTGTCTTTCCATTGCAACTAAGAAAACCATTATAAGTTACATACCTTGAGGTTTCCTTTTCTTTCTTTTTGTGTGGACACGAGCTGAACTTAAGAACATGTCCTGTTCAGTGCCTAATGTTGTAATTTCATTTTTTGAGGATTTTAGTGTGGATAAATCTTATTGGTACATCTGCACAATCCTTTCGTTTTAAACTGACATTTCAACATTTAAAATGTCAGGATTTTATATACTCCCTTTAACACCACCTGATAGTGTTTCAGTATTATGCATAAATGTTTACACAGTCTATATTAACAGAAACCAGTACAAACTCTGTCCGTCCGTCTGTCGCCAAATGTTGAAAAAGTCCTGACTACAAGCTTACATAGTGTATATTAATAGATATGAATACAAAGTCTCTCTGTGTCTCTTTTCCACACACACACAAACAAAGACTGTCAGACACGCAACAAAATATACACGAGTGTTAATGTTAATTAACAAAAATATGGTGTTACTCAAACATGCAAATATTACATTAGAGAACTTAACAATGGATACAATGGCTGGCTCTAGTATTCTACAAGCTGTTAAGTTTAAAAATGGTCCACTTTTTCTCAAACATGTATGTTTTATTATGCAGCATTGCTAAATACTTTTTTATATTTTTGTTGATAAAAACCATACTTTTGTAACTTGTAAAATTTGTTGCTATTTATTGAGCACTGTAAGACTCATGAATTAGATATTTTACAATCAAAATGAAAAATTAATTTGATCACCAAAAAAAAAGTTTCTTTTTGAAATCATAATATTTGGTATATAATTATCAATCCATGCAGTAAAAGTTTTCCAAAACTGATATTTTCAACATCTTGCTTATGAAAAGTACATGTATCATAATGCAAGAACTAAATTTTTTTTCAAAATTGATTTCTTACAATAATTCTGTGCATGAATTTAAACTGAAAGGCAATTAAGTTTGTATCTTTGGTTGCACGTCTTTGCTACCAGTACAGATTTTTTCCAGGTTTGATCATTGATCTGGCACCTTAATTGTCTTTACCTTGCCTATGTTTTCCACAAGGTAAATTTGTTCTACTCTTTACCAAATCTTTATATAAAAATTTATCTGAATTCACATTTCTAAGAGTGTTTTCCTGGTTAATGTAATTATTTATTTGTCTTTTCCAGTGACGAGTTATTCTTGAAATAACTGAAAAATATTCAATAAAGTTATTACTGTGAGCCTTTTGACATAGTGATTATTATCAAAAAGATTTTTGACACATGTTATTCTGATTGACTGCCATTTTATACAGAAATGACAGTTACTGATATCAAAATTTAGAATATCCTGAGACAAGAAGTCTTCCAATGACAAGAACTCCTTTTTCCATCTTGCTAAGGACAATGATAACATTTTGCCAAAATTTATTACTAATGCATATAATAATCTTTGTTAACTTTGTCTCCTGTAATTGTAATACCTGGATGCCTCCAAATATTCCTAGAACTTGTTTTATAACCATAATTGGCCCAAGTCTTTCTTCATTTGCAAATTAGGTATTTAATCAAAGTGATCTTCATGTATTGAATGAAGAGAGAATATGAACCATGCCTAGACTACCATATATAGTCTGGGCTGTATCATTTTTAACCCTCTTGGTGATAAGAAGCAATATTACATGTAATAGTTCAACTTGGAATAAATTTTAAATCGCTAAATAGTAAATACAAATCAACACTGTGTAGAACACAACTATTTAACTCAAACATGTAACGTACATTAAGTTTTATGCTGCTGTCCATTCAATTTGCAAAAACCTTGATACATACTCTCAAGTTCCAATCTAGTCAAGTAATAAATAAAACAGAAAATATGTATTCTTTATCATATTATTTAAACTACTGCTTTCCAAACAATCTTGAAGCAATGATAGATGAGTCAGATATTCCGTTGCAAGTCTGAAGACTGGACATCATTTTCTCCAATCAATTTAAAGTATGATTTGCCTGTTTATGCAAAATATAGGTCACAGTGATCCAGTGTTAATCAGAGTAAAACCTGCATTAGTAGGCACCTTCATTTAAGGCAAACCTGCTTATAAAGAACAGCACTTACTGACTCCTGCTATTATAATTATGATGATTTGAATCCTGTATATAAAGGACAATGCTGTGTGGTCCTATAAGTGTCCTTTAGACACAGGTTGTAATGAAATTGTACTGTCTTAACGTTTATCAGGGTCTCTGTATAGCCTGAATTTATATACCCTTCAAAATAACTCAATGATTGTTTATGCAGGATTAAATGTGCCACCCAAACATAGCATAATTCCTTATAACTCAGATCCAGCTATAAACAGCACAGACCCAGATCTGTATTCACAAAATGTACCAGCACATGTGAGTCCCTGCAGTTTGTTGTTGTTGTTGTTGTTGTTGTTGTAGGGTTTAACGCCATTTTTCAGCACAAGATAGGCTATACATGGCAGCCAGTATAATTGGTGGAGGAAGAACCCTGGAAAATCCCGGGAAGAACCACCGACCCACGAGAAGCTACTGGCAGGCTTTCTCACGAGCCCACGTTAGCCAAGCCTGAGACTCGAACTCACGCAGACAGAGGTGAGATGGCAGTGATCCGTAACGGTGAGCGCTTTAGACCACTTGGCCACTCGGGGCCCCCCTTGCAGTTTGAAACAACTAATCTGTTGATCTGAGTCTATGTTGTTTTGCAGTTGGACCAGAATTATGATTAAATATGGTAATGTTCTCTTCATGAGAGATAATCCACAATTCATGTATTCCAATATGCAGTGGTCCACTTACCCTCAACATATTTCTGTCTCATGTCATCAAAGTAGTTAAAGGCACTTTTTAATACCCAGATTCTCAGGATGCCATCCTGACCACCTGTAGCCTGGGAATAAAACACATCCAGTTAAAATATATAGGATTTAATATCTGGATCTATCTCATCTATGAAAACTGTGCATAAGTAATCCTAAATAATACTGAGAATAAAACACATATAGGTGACATATAGGATTTAACATCAGTATCTATCAGCTAGCTCTTAACTATGAAAATTGTGCTTAAGTAATCACAAGCAATGCTGAATAATTTTTACTTGCCATGGAAGAGCAATTATGAGATCATTTGAATGATTCACTTAGTGTAACAATTACTGTTTTATTATCTTCAACAAATGATCTTTCCTAAGTAATATGATATATTTAGAATGATTCCCTGTCCGAGTTGTAGTCTTTCTCATATGGTATGTAGTATTTAGACAGGAGACCAGTCAAGTATTATGTTTAATTAATACCCAGTCAAGTATGGCCACTATCAGTTCATTTTGGCATGATTCTAAGGGACAGAATTCCTTGATCAACCAAAAATATATTTTGGTCAAAATTTAACATTATTTTCTCTCCTTGAAGAATTGTGCTATTTTAGAGGTTCTGTCACAATACAACAAATACAAAATGGTGGATGGACTGGGAGGAGAAGGGAATGGATAGAAAATTTGTTTTGTCTGTAGGTAATTAAATACAAGATATCAAAATAAAAGTAAATATTTTTTTGACAACATAGTATATAGATTGAAGTTTACAAAATTAATGGAAGAAAACTAAATCCATTTATTAGTCAAACTATTAAGTACTCTGTGTTTTATTCCCCCACCAGTAGACTGGCTCCCTGTCAGGAAAATAAAAATAGTGGTCCTATAAGGGTGTCAAAAGTATTGTAATACTGACTTAGTGCACAGAAGGAAAATGAGCTTGCCTTCATTATTTGACTTTTTCATGTTTATTAAACTGTCAAAGAAGAAAGATATTCAGTTATTCCTTGAATACTAATGCAAGAGGCCACAAGTCTTTGGTTGCAATCTATGTTTCATATGCCTATATCTACTGTTAAATTTGACTAGTTCAGGTACATGCTATGAACCATACTTGTAGTCAATTTGTATTGCACTTGTGCACTATCAAACGGAATAATTAAATTTTAATTAGATACTTGATCTTGATCAATAATACATAGATTTTCCTTCATTTTACAAAATACTGTGTGTTTAAAATGCAATAGAAAATTTGGTGACAAATTTAAAACATTTTGGTCCACACCACAGTTCCATGTCTTAATCATCACAGACTGACAAATATGCCATAATGAGGTCTACCCATAGTAACTAGGACATCATGTACTGCACTAGAATGAGGTCTACCCACAGTAACTAGGACATCCTGAATTGTGCTAATGAGGTCAACCCATAGTAACTATGACATCCTATACTGTGCTAATGAGGTCTACCCATAGTAACTAGGACATCATGTACTGCACTAGAATGAGGTTTACCCACAGTAACTAGGTCATCCTGAACTGTGCTAATGAGGTCAACCCATAGTAACTATGACATCCTATACTGTGCTAATGAGGTCTACCCATAGTAACTAGGACATCATGTACTGTGCTAGAATGAGGTCTACCCATAGTAACTATGACATCCTGAATTGTGCTAATGAGGTCTACCCATAGTAACTAGGACATCCTGTACAGTGCCAGAATGAGGTCTACCCACAGTAACTAGGGCATCCTGAATTGTGCTAATGAGGTCTACCCATAGTAACTAGGACATCCTGTACAGTGCCAGAATAAGGTCTACCCACAGTAACTAGGACATCCTGTACTGTGCTAATGAGGTCTACCCATAGTAACTAGGACATCATGTACAGTGTAAGAATGAGGTCTACCCATAGTAACTAGGACATCCTGTAAAGTGCTAGAATGAGGTCTACCCATAGTAACTATGACATCCTGTACTGTGCTAATGAGGTCTACCCATAGTAACTAGGAGACCCTGTACTGTGCTAATGAGGTCTACCCATAGTAACTAGGACATCCTGTACTGTGTTTATGAGGTCTACCCATAGTAACTAGGACATCATGTACTGCACTAGAATGAGGTCTACCCACTGTAACTAGGACATCCTTAATTGTGCTAATGAGGTCTACCCATAGTAACTAGGACATCCTGTACTGTGCTAATGAGGTCTACCTGTAGTAACTATGACCTCCTGTATTGTATTGTGTTTTTGGAACCATATAAGAATCTTTTTCAAAATATATTTAGAAGTAAATTGTCCTAGGAGGCAACAAAAGATTATTTTTAGAGCCACATATGATGCATGAAATAAAATTCCAACAATGGATGCACTTAGTAAACCACTGTGAAATATTTTCCAACTTTTCATATTGTAACAGAAAATGAGGTAGACAGAAAGAGAGAAAATGAGAGAGTAAGGAAGACAGAAAGAAAGAGAGATTACCATTAGTCTCCCACATGGTGAGAATTTCATCACCCACACAGCTCCCTATAAATACAATCAAATCAATCATTACATTCTTAAATTACCTGATAGATATTTACTTAGACGTCTTCACTGTTGTTACAAGGATAACTGGGAATCCTATTCATTTGACTCTGACAAGGCAATTTTTAAGAAATTCAGTACAGCATGTCCATGTGGAATTGTGACAAATAATCACATAAAAAAAATAATCAAACTGAAATACTATTTAGTTCCCCAGTTTAATACCTACCACATACACTCAGTTATAAGCCAAGTCCAAATGCAAACTACATAGACCCCGATCAGCTGTTACATAATGTGCCAGCAGATCAGGGTCTGTGTCATTTGTTCTACTGATTACTCATAAATGCATAGACCCAGATCTGCTGGTACAGTATGTGATAATAGATCTGGGTCTGTGTACAGTTTGCAGCAGGATCTAACTTATATGCAGTTATGGATGGTAACCTAAAACTCTTTCTGCTCTAGACTGATTAATTTTTATTTCAACACATTTTTGGTTGGGAGGTGGCTTGAATCTGCTTTACAGTATCAATTTTTTTTTGTTGCCTTGTTTTACCAGGATTCTATGCTCTGACTACTCTCAAGGCTACAGGAAAATGCCATAGTGTGTGAGCCCAAGTAAAAGTATTGAATAGCCCTGAGCCTTTGTTGAATTTTATTTAATGAATTTTTTAAATAATTTATACATGATTTCTTCTGGAAATAATACATTATTTGGCACATATATGCTTTTCTTGTACTTTTTTATACTAAATTCATGGTTGGATGATTTGACCCCATCCACTATCACCTGTGATTACTTTTTTACCTTTGTGAGTGAAATTTTACAATTGCAGACTTTGGCACACCACCATCTTCTCAAGAGTACACTGACAAATCCTGAACAAAGCTTTAGCGAAAAGTACAAATAATTTAGTGGAATTGCTGAAAGTGATTCCACTGAAAATGTTATCAATATTGGTCCTCCATTATCTTCAGCTAGCTCATATGTAATAGAGTCTATGTCACCAGTAACCACCATTTCTTGCATGGTTCCTCCCCCAAGCCATTTTAAAAAGAAAACATGGCAGCCCCAGTGACTTCAATGTCAAGGTCTGCCAATTTTACACAAGGTGCAGTTTAACAATGGTTTTCAACATCAGCTGCAGTCAGATCATACATTTATATAGCAAAAGGCAGAGACCCAGAGTTGGCACATTTAGCTGCATCTTCTGCAGAGAAAAAGAAATCCTCCCTGCCACCATTACTGTTGAGCATGAGTGTATGCTGGTATTTCTGCCACCACTGCTGTTGAGCATGAGTGTACGTCGGTATTTCTGCCACCAGCATGAGTGTACACTGGTATTTCTGCCACCAGCATGAGTGTATGCTGGTTATTCTGCCACCAGCCTGGACATTTGCTGAATTTTCTGACAAGGAATATAATTTACAAAATTTTTCAACAGACTCCGAGGCTGCTGCTGTCATTTCATACAGTTTTAATAGTACATCAGAGGTAGGCGTCCTGTGCATAATGGTTTTGCAACTAGACACACAACCTCAGTACTCAAGAACTAGCTCTGTGCAGGGTTATTCATCACATCACTTGATTTTGAGTACTATGATCTTTCCCTGTAGTCCCTCAGGTGCAATGGAATTATCATCAAACTTCATCTTACAGGTAAATGTCATTTAATTACCAATTATGATTTAAAAATTTAACTAATATTTACTGTATGTTCTCCATTAATTTCCTGTAATTGCTGCAGGCTCCCATAGTCCCAGGTCCCTTTTTGTTGTGGTTTGCCTTAAACTTAAATCGACGGCCATCAACAGAAGATTCTTCTTCCTCAATCACTGTCTCTTCTCCATGTAACACTGAAATAGATAAGGAAGCACATTACCAATCTGATTTGCTCAAGCATAATGTATAGCCAACTGTGTAAAGTGTAGAATAAGATGTGCTAGAAAACTGCTGCACTAACATGTCATCTACTCAGAGCCTACCATTTGATTTTTATAGCTATGACTGAATGCATAAGGCGTAGATACAGTAAGTGGTGCTATTTGCTTGCCTGTCTGTGCATATTTGCATGGGTGTATGTGTGCATTATGTTAACAAACTGCTGAATACCAAAATGTTGAACTTTATGATATATTACACATGGTTTGTTGATGATGCACAATGGTCATAGAATTTTGATCCCAATGCAGAGGATGGCTGGCTGACTGGCTGGCAGGCTGCTGGCTGTATGACTCTGTGTATAGGGCTTTTGGTTTGTTTTGGTGCTTTATGGCACAGCCACACAATTAGGTTATTTAGTGTGAAGGCAATTAGCATAAAGTGCCTTACTCATGGACACATCATGGTAGCTGACCCAGGCTGGTCTGATGGTAGGATTCTAACTTGAATCCTTTTGGTCATGAGTCTGGCATGCCAACCACTGAACCACCACAGCTCCCTGTGTAATGGACAACATGTCACATCAGCACAATCCTGACTATACAGTGCTGAGTTAGTGATTAATGTTTGAGTTAGGTATCCCCCAAGAAACAAATATAAAGACAAAGAAAAGGTCAAACCTTCAAATAAAATTCACTTTCTTGTTATAAATTGCACTCTTTCAAACAGTCTAAGAGCTTCTCAGCTTCATCATCATTATGGGATGCATCCCTGGGCAAAGTGGTTGCTTATATCTGTCTCTTCTTATGACTTGCAGCAAGGTATGTCAGGACTATTCAACATTTCCAAGCCAGTTGGGGAGGGTGAAGTAGGTTTCTATGGGTTTGGGAAGAGGGTGGGGGGAAGATAATAACTATAAGAACAAAATAATTCTGTAGAATGCAACATCTCATCTTTGAATAGGATTGCAATCATGATGCTTCCTGCTTACACAAGTGAGACAGGAAGTCCTCATAAGCAAATAAACAAATTCTTCATTGATAATCATTCCTAGGTTCCTAAAAGTTAACATTGGTCAGAATATCTTTCACAACATCCCATTCAGCTGCCATGTTGGCATATCTGACAAGTGTCAAACATATGATTAAAGTTACACAAATGTAATCATATTTGTACAGTGTGACCCCGCTATAACATGGTAGTTGGGAGCCATAGAACCCGACCGTGTTATAGACCAAACCGTGTTAAAAGCAACCAGGTCAGTTAGCTGAAGAAAATGATGCATGTACTTGAAAAAATGTGCGGGGGGTGGTATAGGAAATAAATGAGGGCGCAAAAATACGTGCTTCATTGGCACAGTTATCATCTTAAATTGATGCATATTAAATGAGAAATACACCTGTAGTGAAAACAGAAGGTATTTATAATATTTTACTTTATTCAGAGAACCACACATTGGTACATATACGTGTATACTGTTTATATATACATGTCTAATGTACAGCAATGAATAAAGTATCAACACCGTGTACTCACCTGCGAATCACGTCACATACATTGAATCCACAATACAAGTAATTCCATCGAAACTATGCACCCACACAGATTTAAAATATTCAATAATTTTGTCACAGTTTAGTGGAAAAAAAATAGCACAATCACATAACGAGTGATGAAGCACATTTACTTTTCAGTACGCCCCAAGTCGGTAAAAGTTTGCATTTTAAGTGCTGTCGGTAGAATTCGTTAGCATGAATTTTTTTCCTGTAAAAAGGAAACTTTCACGGCATAGTAAAAGTGTTCCAGTCACGTTGGAAAATGAAACAATCCATCAGATTCCATTGCTTTTATTTAATTCTGTACTGACTTCCTTTGAAGAAAGGTACTTTGTTTTTACTGAAGATTGTAGTCAGCTTTCTTTGATGAAGGGTGCATGCGTTATTGAAGTCACCGCTAAAGGGCAGCTTTGGAGAACCAAACAAATGCCCGTTTCTTATTGTGGCGGCAACATCAAAAAATTGCATTGCATGATTGAGACTGATGTTTTTTCCCATTTGCTCAGTACATTTTCATAACAATCAGTGCTTCAAAGGTAATGTTTTGTTTGAAATTTCAGCTACTGTTTCATCTGGGTACATTTCCTTTTAAAATGAATTGGTCGTCATATGGTCAATTGTAGTTACAGTTCCTCCCTGCCTATTAAATAGACAAGTGAGAGCTTTTTTTTTTTTAAAAATTATATTTGTGGTAGTCGAGTGATGCTGCCTTCCACGCATGCGACAGAAATTTAAAGAAGAGTCAATCGACGATAGAGACAAATGTGTTCTGGTCTGATGACAGGGATTACTACAGAAAATGTGAATGTTCTGAACGATTTAATTCTGAGTGAAAAGAAGAGGAATTTTACTTACCATTCACATACAGATGTCAGTTTATGTAAATATATTAATTACTAGTGAGCGGCCGAAAATCCGACGAAAGATAGATTATGAGATAATGCCTCGTCCAGTTGATCTCCGCTACCCGAAATGTAAATTTGAAAAAAAAAGCGGATATCTCAAAACATACAGTACTCATGCTAGATGTCAACATAAGCGGATTAAGATATAACACTGCACTATTAAGATGGTTTGTCAATATGGACAAAGAATTTGTTTATGTAACAATAGATAAATTTCAGTGCATTTTATATCAGCTTTGCGGCTTCCTTTCATGGGGCCTCTGAATTTCTCCACTCCAAACCAATGGTTGTATATACAAGTTTAAACAGCCAACAACGTCGCCAATAAAAAAAAATAAATCGGCAGATGGTATATTTTGCTGCCAATAAGGGAAAAAAAATCGCAATTTGCGACATTGGCAAAGCCCTGTGCGATTCCGGAATAAACTTTTTAGACGTTATTTTTCGTACTTTTAAGAAGAAAACACTATTTTTTCGTGTATGAGAAAAATGTATATAAAATTTCAGGAGCCACGCCACGATTGTCTTGTATTATTCATATGCGATCTCTTCCCTAAAATGATAATATACATTTTTGTTTTTTTTCGTACTTTTAAGAAAGAAATTTTGTTTTTTCATGTACAAGAAAAATACATGCATATGAAATTTCGGGAGCTACACCACGACCATGTTATATCTGAATTCGTGTTATAACGGAGCGTGCTATAGCGGGGTCACACTATACTATTCTTAATCAATTTGTGACAAATACAACTACAGTAACTGTTACAGTGGTCCCATCTTGAACGGCCCCCTGACCAGCAGCCAACCACTTATTATGGCCAGAATCCCTTGGCACCAACGAGTTTGTGTTCAAAAGTACCCCTCAAGAATAACGTGACCATCAGCCATCATATTAGTACAAAATGTAAAATGTTCCCCTCACAAGTGGCCACATTTGATTTTAAATGTGTCCAGAACCAATAATTAATTCATATGTAAGGTAAGTAATCTGATAATCTCTACCGATACCTGTCTCCTAATGTCAGGTTTCCATTATTGAAGAAGTGTTGGCTAAAGTACATGTAACACTAATATTATATCATTATCTATACAAGCCAATGTTTAAGGAAATGGGATCAACAATGTTGCAATAGGGTTTTGGGCTTCATACAGCTGTTGAGTTCTTCCCTTTGATGATTACAACCAGACATAATTGCCATGATCATAACATGGTCAACATAGGCTAAATACAGATTTTGTGGATTAACACAGAGAAATTAACCTTGAACAAAACAGGGTACCAGACAGAGACCAACAAATCACATGACAGTAAATGTATCACTTCCATTATAAAGGCATTATGTCCACTCTACAAACATTTTGTCTGCATAATTAAATTGCAGTACTGTACAGTTAGCAAACATAAGAATAAATCATTTCAAAACTTTAACATGTCATCACGTGAATGGAGACTTATTACTTTGAAGAATGTCAAATTTATTTGACTCGATGACATGGGGGGGGGGGCATGCCAAACAATTTTATCTTGAAAGGATGAAAGGACTCGAAAAACAACATTATAATAGATAAGGAGAATATTTTCTTAATTTGAACCACTGCTTTGCAGGATGTACCTTCTGACACACTAGTGGAAACATGTACCACAACTGTAACAGTTGTCATATACACAAGCACATTCAATAGATATCGCATTTATGTCTAAGTATAAGGTTTATATAGGATAAGTAGCTCCTGCTAAGTACTTTTCATTACAGTAGTCCCCCTCTTGAACAACCCCTGACCAGTGGCCATCCACTTCTTACAGCCAGAATCCCTTGGCACCGATGAGTTTGTGTTCAAAAGTACCCCTCAAGAACAGCTACCCCTCTAACGGGACCAGCAGCCAGCATATTAATACAAAAATGTAAAACGTTCCCCTCACAAGTGGCCAATTTTTATTTCAAATGTATCCAGAACCAATAATTAATTCATACTGTGACGTAAGGTAAGTAATCAGATTATCATCGATATATGTCTCCCAATGTCAAGTTTCCGTTACTGAAAGAAGTGTTGACTAAAGTACATGTAACACTAAGATTAATATTATATCACTGTCTATAAAAGCCAACGTTTACAGGAAATGGGCTCAACAATGTTATGACAGAGTTTTGGGCTTCACACATCTGTTGAGTTCTTCTCTTTGATGATTACAACCGGATATAATTGTCAAGATCATAATGGGGTCAGCATAGGCTAAAAAAAAGATTTTGTGTGCATTAACACACACACACACACACACACACACACACACACAGAAATTAACCTTGAACAAAACAGGGTACCAGACAAAGACTGAAAAATCATGTGACAACACATTATCACTTCCTTTACAAAGAAGGCATTTAGTTCACTCTACAAAAGTTTCATCTGCATAATTAAATCGCATACAGTTAGCAACATCTGAATAAATCATTACCAAACATTAACATGTCATCACGTAAATGGAGACGTATTATTTTAGAAGAAAGTCGGTTATTCTACTCTACATCAGGTGACGCAGGGAGGGGGGGCTTGCCGAACAATTTTATGTAGAAAAGACTTGAATAAAACAATTTTATGTTGAAAAGACTCGAATAAAACAATTTTATGTTGAAAAGACTCGAATAAAACAATTTTATGTTGAAAAGACTCGAATAAACAATGCTGTAACTGATAAGGAGGTTATTCAGTAGCAGTGGGAAAATGGAGCAAATGGAAAGAGAATTATGTATGTACCAAGATTTAAATGACATTTTTTAATGGTTTTGCAATGCGCATGAAAACAATACTCCATTCAAATTTCATGCTTACACCAAGAATAAAAACTATTAATGTATGTTCAGTTCAAATAATTCTATTTTTAAGACAAGAAGAACCTTTTAATAATTAATATTACTTTTAAATGAAGATATTAAATGCTTTTAAGTACATAGCTTTCTTACCACGTACATCACATATTCTTCTCACAAAAAACTGAGTCTGGAAAGGCCACCCGTTTTATGAGGCCACTTTCCCTGTGCAGATGGGGTGGCCGTATAAGAAGGGGACCACTGTATGTTGTAAAAGATTATGTAATAATTTTGGTATTATTTTATCATGAAAAATTAAAACACGTTTTATATCACTGAATTCATAACAAGATTACTTGTTAATTTCCATACATTTGTTACTGATGGAAACTATCCAAGTATCAGTACAGTGAAAAAGTACCATGATACATACTATCATAAATAAATACCACTGGACAAACGTAATACTGCACACCTAGGTTTCTTGCTATTTACAACAATGGACACAAACATATGTTCATTACAAGGTCAGCATGAGCATGTAAAGTGAAACCTGTTTTTCTGGACAATAAATGTCCTTGATGGACAGGTATTTTATAAATAGAGCTTAAATACATGAATTTAGTTAAGAAAAGCAACTCTTAAATGTCTTTTAAAACAAGGTATCCTTTATATGAAGGTGTCTGTTAAAGACAGGTTTGAATGTTTCTTGGTGACAAAAGTTTTGTTGTGAAAACTGTAATACAAAACAGTCTTAATGTCTTACTCTGGTCTGCAACAGATTTGACTTTGGTAACTGTTTTTCCAACTTTCTTGCCCAGAACTTTCTTCAGCTTGGACCTGAAATATACAAGAAACTAGATATGTACCCCTATGACAAATATGCCCCCATCAATATGATGCACTTGAGAGACAAAGTTCTAAGTGAACCAGAAGCCATAACAGTGAAAAGTGAACTGAACCTAGGTCTTCTTAATGTAATGCTTCAAATTTGGTTTTAATTCATGAAGTTCTTCCAACATTCTTGAGTGGAAACTTAGAGGCAATCTTCTCCCTCAAGTGTGGGTCATAACTAAATAAATTTATGCCAGAAAATGATAGAAATCTAACATTACCTAGTTTTTCTTAATGTAAACCATCATCCCAAATTTGGTTTTAATCCACAAATTATTTGGAATGTTATTAACTGGAAATGAAATTTGTGACAGATTATTGGTACACATCTTTACAGATGCACAATCAAGATCTAGTTTGATTGGGCAACAAAAGTCAAGAACAGCCTGATATGGATGAAAAAAGTAATCAAAGTCGTCAGTTTTTAGGGAACAAATTTATGACAAAATGGGATGTGATTAGAGACAGGCACACTAATTTCACATTGAAGATTTTTTGGCCACATTTAGAATAGGTTTGGTTTGGGTTTTATCACCATATTTTTGTGCTTGATAGGCTATAAATGGAGGACTGTATATTTGGTGGAGGAAGAAAACCTGCAGGAAGAACTAGGTGGGAAGCTACTGGTAAACTTTCTCATATACCCACACTAACCATGCTGAGCCAAAAGCCCATGTGGACAGAGGTGAAATGTCGGTGACCTGTAAAGGCCAGTGCCTTAGATCACTTAGCCATCCAGGGCCTCACTGCTAGAATAGAGTAACATAACAGATCTGTAGGGTCAAATGGAACACAGCTGTATAATCACTCCAAGGCAAATCATTAATCTTCAATTGCCATGAATTGCATAATTTCTATTACTGAGAAAATCCTGCTACTTATCTTGCACTCAAAAAGCAGTAAAAACATTTCAATGTCATCTATGTGTGGGTTTTTCCCTCTCCTTTCATATGTGCTGTGTCTGTATATTTGTTGCAATTCAATTAACTATTTTGGATATAAAATATCTGGGAACAAATATACTGGGCTGTGTTTTAGCAGGGACGTTATCATACAGTGCAGGCATGGGGAATGAAAGATATTTAACTGTTATGAATGGCCTATTCTCTTGAAGTCTCATGTTTTAAACAGTAGACCAAAACTCGCTCTGAACTGGCATAGCTTCAAATTTTGTTCAAGTTTTCAACCTATGTTATTCCATTATTAACATGACTTGCCTTTAGAAAATGTATACTGCAGTCCATCAATATAAAGCACCAAAGTAAACCGCATTCCCTCGCTATGTAGCACCTTAGTATACTGCAGTCCTGCACTATAAAGTACCTTAGTATAAAGCAGTCCCTCACTATGTAGCACCTTAGTATACTGCAGTCCCTCACTATAAAGTATCTTAGTATACTGCAGTCCCTCACTGTGTAGCACCTTAGCATACAGTAGTCAGTGTCGCACCTCAGTATACTGCAGTCCATCACTATATAGCACATTAGTATACTGCAGTTCCTCACTATGTATGATCTTTATATATAGCAGTCCCTCACTATAAAGCACCTTAGCATATTACAGTTCCTCACTATGTAGAACCTTAGTATACTACAGTCCCTTACTATAAAGCACCTTAGTAAACTACAGTCCCTCACTATGTAGCACCTTAGTATACTACAGTCCCTCACTATGTAGCACCTTAGTATACTGCAGTCCCTCACTATGTAGCACCTTAGTATAATACAGTCCCTCACTATGTAGCACCTTAGTAAACTACAGTCCCTTACTATGTTATACCTTAGTATACTACAGTCCCTTACTATGTAGCACCTTAGTATACTACAGTCCCTTACTATAAAGCACCTTAGTATACTGCAGTCCCTCTTATAACATGGGTAAGATCATGGATCCAACTAAATTATTTGAATTTTTGCTTTAACATTGCTAATGGTATTACAGTAAAAACTGTCATGAGTGACCTCTGCTATGAGCGACCACCTGTCATATCCGACCACAATCGTAATTCACGGATCGATTTTATTATAAAAATGCTCTGTTATGAGCGACCACCTGCTAAACGCGACCAGTGACCGCGATGTCTTGGCAAAATATGTATTTCAACACTGCTATGAACGACCGCATCGCAAAAACGAGGATAAACTCCACCGACCTTTATTTAATCCCTGTAAGAACGACTGCTCATACCATTCTAAATAAAAACAAAAAAATTTTAAAAAATAGGTTGGCTACCAAAGTCTAAATATTTTAGCTATGCTTATAGTGTTTTATAGTTTCTTTCATAAACCTGACTAAAGTATATGTAGATTATTTCCTAGTCTGGCTCCCTGCTTCGCATGCTCCCTGAGTTGTTCTCCACTATTTGTATGGGAAGCATACAAAGCAGAGAACCAGACTAATTATTCCTGCACTTAGCCTGCTTCCCGTCCTTAATCACAGGACCCGACATCTATGTGAATGACCATATCGCGAGAACAGATGGACACCACTGACCTATATGTAATCAATTGTTACAATGACCGCTTGATTAGTAACGATTGTTCTGATCAAAAACAAGCATATAAGGAATATTGAAAAAAAGGATTGTTGCTACTGGTGATGGATGCTACAGTCCGTAAACCAGGCTAATGTACATGTCATGAATTGCCATTGTGCCAAAGTTGACGTAGTGGTCATGCATATTGTTTGTCTTTAGAGTTAATCCGTATTGTCTGAGGTGAATAAGGTCACTGTCTATTAAACCAGCAAGAGAGAATTGTTTGTGGGATTCGATTGATAGTGTTCAAGACTTGTGATGTTTGTTGTTTTTCCCCCCGATGTTAAGTGATTACAGCCCAATCACAAAGCTGTCGTCTATTCAAGTTGGTGCGACCGGGTTACACACAGCTTATAGAGTTAATCCTAGTACGTCATCTTTGAATGAAGCAGTTGACTTTTGTCTCTGTGTAAATGGTTCTGTTTCTGGATGAGATAATCGTTTCTTTTTATTTCATTAATTGTTAGATATGCAATGCACATGTATAGTTTTTCATATTTTCCCACAGCCCAGTCAAAACCATCTTTACTTTCGATATTACAACTGAGCACTAATAATTTTAACACCTTGAACCTTAATGACAATGGACGACCCTCCAACTAAAAAGAGACAAATTTTAAAGAGGAGAAAATACTTATTGTAACTGAAAGAAGTGAAAAAGAGCAGACAACTCGCAAAAAAGAGGTTTAAACGTCGGTAAAACAAATTTAGGTTGTTATAAAGAAAAAGAAGTAATTCAGAAATGATTTGATATGCTAAAATATGTGATCTTCAGATGTAAATGTGATTTCATGTTTAATGACAGAAGTATATCTTTATTGCTATATAATTTTGCTTTTAGATGAATGCATACAATATTTTAGCAAGAAATATTAATAAAGAATAAAATATATGTACAGTGACTGTGGTTATTTTTCTTGAAATTGTTCTGAAACTGGACCTTGGAAACTGGTCTTTTTGTACAAGCCTGCTATGAGAGACCACCTGTCTTGAGAGACTGCTTTTTGTTGGCAGAAGAGGCAGTCTCTCATAACAGGTTTTACTGTATTTCATCTAGTCTCTTGACTAATGGGAATCAGTTATAATGTGATTTCACTGATTTTAGTCTCTTCAGTAATGGAAACCAATTACAATGTGATTTCACCCAATTTTAGTCTCTTGGAAATAATTATAATGTGTCATTGCCTAATTTTTGTCTCTTGACTAAATGGAAACAAATTATAATGTGATTTCACCTCATTTTAGTCTCTTGGCTAATGGGAATAATTTATGATGTGGTTTTATCTAAATTTAGTCCTTTGGCTAATAGGAACTACATGTAATTATAATATGATTTCACCTAATTTTAGTTTTGGCTAACGGGAATCAAATATAATGCAATTTCACCTTTTTTAGTCACTTGCATAATGGAAATTGTTATAATGTGATTTCACTTAATTTTAATTTCCTGGCTACTGGAAACCAATTATAATGTGATATTTACTTTATTTAAATACCCTATGTTTATATGCACTACTATGATGCAACCTTGGTGGATCATCCCTCAGAAAAAGACTCTTTCTTACAAGGGTTGCTATAAAAGCAAACTCTATAAAAATTACATGGTTCTAAGTGCATATCAGGATTATTTACTAAAGGTTAACAGAATTCTAAGTAAATTAATGATTTTTCTAATCAATCTCCAGTAAGCACTTCTGAGAGGGAAATGAAAATTGCAAGCATTGCTTGGATTGTGTGTTACAAGCACCTCTCTCAACTTTGATTACTTAGCATTACACATTATCAGTCCATATGGCATGACTGTTTGCCTAGCACTAGTGCCATCTTTATTTAAAGCAACAAGGGTTGCACTATATGACCTGGCAACTGTCACTGCCAAAGTATGATGTGTGACTTTTGAGCTTCTGTTGAGTATTTTCTAAGAAGTTTTTTTTAAATGTTTCTAATTTTAGTTCTGGCAGACATATTTGATGGCAAATTGACACCATTTGTATAAAATTAAAAACCCTTCATGCCAGGACGCTTTTTATCAAAATGGGTCAGAACTCTGTTCAGCAGTTTGTAAGAGGTAAGTTTTAGGCTTTCTGTTTGTACTAACAGCAGCTATTCTTGACAGCAGATTACCGTATATACTCGCGTATAAGCCCATTCGCGTATCAGCCAACCCCCCCCCACTTCACTAGGTAAAAATAGGAAAAATTGCATGACCTGTGCATAAGCCGACCCATAAGTTCATGACTACATCACAAAATGCACAAAGTGAGTTCTAAATACTGGTACATTTATTTAGGCAAATCACATTACAAAAATAAATATTATCTTCAAACTTAACGATAATGAAAGTAAGAAATCTAATTTATATGTTGAAATAAAAACAATTTATCTTCAATGTTAAATAATAATTGAAATAATAACGTCCTCATACTAAAATCCTGAATTATAGAAGTTTTATCACATTCAGAATCCTTCAAAATCTGGCTCGGTATCGGAATTGCCAAACAGTTCATAAAACTCAGCTTCTGTTATGGGCGTGCTGTCATCGTATACATCATCATTGTCATCAGTGTCATCCGATAGTGTGTTGTTCTGCTTCTCATTCTCCTTGTCATTGTCTGATTCAAATATGGCATCATCTTCAGTTCCATCCATGGCATTGCTGATACAGCACTTTTGAAATGATTTGGCAATCATGTCCGATGGAATTGAGTCCCATGCGTCTTTGACCCACTTGGCGACCAAGTCGAGGTCCGGCCTCGTAAAATTCCCGCCTTTTGTTATCTTCACTGCACCTGAACAAACCCATTCGTTTTTTTTAATCGGTTTTTTTTAACTGCTGGTAGCGTGATTCAGTTGACCAAACTATGATTGGTTTTCAGCACGGACATTGTTCAAGTATTGTGACTGTTATAACTTTGAGCAGAAACCATGTCCACTACCTTATCTCATTAAACAATACATCTGAGAGTCAGTATGTATTAGTAAATTCAGTGGCATTGTGCTACAAAATCCCTGAGGCATTTACCACAGATTAAGCGTACCGGTAGTTATTGTACAACACTCTACAACTAACAAACCACTTTGCTATACAAACAACTAAACAACAGTAGAAGATAAACTGTGGCTGCCTTTTACTTCTAAAACACCTGTCAAAGAAATCCCTCAAATTGTATTTTTAACAATTAATCACGCTGACTCGTATATGCTACTTGCCTGTTATTTACCCTTCCTAGGTCCATGTGCAACAAACCCCTATGGAGCTTCTCGCTGTGGTTGCTGTAAGACTATCGTACATGTACATGTGCATGACTCTCCTCACCAAAATGGTTGTGTCGTAAATACCTTCAGTATCGTAATTCTTAAATCTTTTTATTTACTGTAGTTTCTTTTCATATTAACACTGAAACAAGCTAGCGTGCATTTGTACGGTACTGCAGAGTTTAATGATTACTGATTAGTTGAGGGTTAAATACTTCATTGGGAGATTACTAATATAGCAGTTCTTTTGGAAAATACACGTACCACCGTGGCTCAAATAACATGTATGGCTGCATTTTCTGGTGGGTGGACATCTGTCAAATAGACGTCATGAATGGTAATACATGTTTTTCATTACTTATCCTACCAGTAAAGTTAGAAAAAATACTTGTTTCACTTCAAGACAGCATATATCACATGAGCCATGTGGCATCATTAGGCATGTGATCTCATCTTCGGCGATTGAAGTAACAATAAATACCGGTAATCGAGAAAAAAAGTTCCAAAATTTTCAGACTTAGACCTTGGCCTGCAGATAAGCCAACCCCCTTCTTCAAGGCTTTATTTTTTTCCTAAATTCTTCGGCTTATACGCGAGTATATACGGTAACATCATTGGGAAAACGTTTGAAAGCTCTCCATGCCTGCATGCTATCTTTACTATTTTATAACAATTTTCTTGAGTGTTTTTTGAGAAGTCATTTAAAGGTGTTATTATTTTTAGTAATGGGGGCACAGCATCTTTTGCACAAATTTGAAAGTCTTCTATGCCAGGAAGCTGTCTGTCCACAATGCTAAAATTCAGTTTGGTAGCTTTTGAGAAGTCATTGAAAGTTTTTTTTCCATTTCCGTTATGCTGTCCATATTTGTGATCAAACTGGCATTATTTTAATCAAGTTTAAGTGACCTTTATACCAGAATGCTTTCTGTCAAATTTGGTTTGAACTCTGCTGAGCACCTTTTGAGAAGCTGTTTACATATTTTCTATTTTGACCAATTTTGGACATAGGGAATAATAGAGCAGCATCAAATGAACAAGTCTGAAAGGCCTTGATGTCAGAATGCTTATTGCAAAGTCACATGCAAAGTGGTAAAGTATTTTTGTAAATAACAAATGAATGACACACAACAGACACTACATGATGAAAGACCATGCCGTAAGCTCAGTTGGTGTTTTAGCCAGGTAAGGTAAAAACATTCAAAACATTTTAGGACATTAATGCACCAACATTTTTGTTTTTGTCAACAAGAGTAACATTAAAGGCACATTATATGCTCACACTGTGTTTAAAAATTCTCTGTGTTGATAACTGAAAACTGTGAGCATATTTTTTTCTTTCAGTTAGAAACCTTGAACTTTGACCTTTTCACCAAGTAATCAAAAGACTTCTTTCTTATCAAAAGTGAAAGCCATCCACAAGCTTTTTGGTCAAGGTCTATGATATAGAGCCAATATTATTATGCAGAAACCACTTTTTCTCTTACAGTCACAGTGATTTTGACCTTTGACCCTAAGATCAACAGGATTCATTAATATCCCATGTGCAAACCACCCACAAAGTGATGCAGAACTAATGTTATTGTTCACAAATCATTTATATTCTTTCTGTTACACATTCTGACCTTTGACCTTTTGATCCCATAACTAATAGACTGAGTGTTCTTTCTTATCCCAAGTATAAGCCACTCAATAAGTAGGTAACCATAGATGATGAAGTACTCAAGTTACTGTCTGGAAACCATAGTCCTTATTTCTGATAGTGATGTATTACCTTTGACCCTGAAATCTACAGATATGTTGCTAAGGCATACATGTATTTCATCTTTGTAGAAGCCTGGTAGTAATATTAGTTGCCAAGGCATATTTCTTCATCACAGAAGCCTGGCACTGACCCTCATATACTTGGATCCAAAAACATTTTGGTTTTAGACACATCATGAACTCACACTCAAAGAAATGTCACTATGATGAGGAATGATCCCATGTGTTGTCTGACCGTGAGCATCCATTCCTTTTATTAGTACTTAACCTACAATGTATCCATCTGCTAAAAAACAGAGCATCCAAATTTGCATACCCTGGTGGACCTGAGATTACACACTTGGCTGGTATTTGCCTAAAAGCATAATGCAGGAGTAATTTACCAAGAAATCTGGGTCAGCAGGTTGCTTTCTGTAGAAATTTTGTCCAATGCTGCTGACCATGTTACAAAAACCCAACTGTTCCAAGGTTCACATATTGTTTGAATCTTCATCCCAGGATGTTTTATGTTATATTTTATCTGGCCGTTTTTTTTATAATGCTGTGTACCTTTAATTCTTTTAAGATTTTGTACCATATATCCATAAAAGTCATACTTAAATGTATTCCATTTTTTGTATGTAGAACTAAAGATGTTAATGGGTACCCTCCCGCTGATAATAATCTAGGTAATAAAATGAACAACCAGGTACCCGTTAAAACAAAAAAGGATTCCAAGTTCAAATCAAGACACAGAATAACAATTACAGTTTGAGGCTCATGTCATGTGTGCATTTATTCTTCATCACAGGGGCTTGTATGGTTGCTTACAATTACATGTACTATACAATAATACAGGGGAGGACAGTTCTTTCCTTTCTTGTGTGACCTATTTAAGAATTAACGCTGATATTTAAAGCTAGACCATCCTAACTTCATGCCTGTCCATGGTTCATGCACCATTTTTCTCACGACTTAAACACGATTGTTATGAGATCCTGATAACATTAACTAGGTCAATACCTTTTGTCATCAGTGACAGTAAGTACTGATTAAGAAATATTTGACAAAATAAAATTTAAATATGTACTACAATTTAAATAAAAGAATCACAATATAAATGTCCAGTTTAAATAATGCCAATTCTGCCTCAAGTTTGTGACCCTGGAGTGAATATTAGCTGTTCAAGTCGGCCACTGTTTACATGTTTGTTTACTGGATCTTTTTATTAGCAGGAAACCCAAGACAAATATTTTTGTCACGGCAAAGGCAACAAAAAAACTTAGTTACCATAATATACTTCATATACCATGTTAGGAAAATATGAACGAAATGGACAACTATTCAGAATGAAATTTTTCACTGAAATATTTAAATATAAGGGAAATCCTTCTCATTTAATAACACTGAAAACAAAAATCTAATAAAAATGGACCACGTGTGTAAATATGGTAATTTTTGCATGAATTTTACATGAAACAGTTCCAAGAAAACAGATGAGATTTTTGAATGTGAAACCACCTGTCATAGATTCATTCTATTTTGATATTACATACATAGCGGACCAGTCTAAATTAAAAATAAATGGCACCAGATATCATAAAAAAACCCCCAAAAACAAAACAAATGGGCTGTATTGATGTGACTGTTGGATGTTATATGACTGAAAAATGTTAGAGGAGAGGGATCTTGTTAAACTTAAAAACATGTTGCACAGGACTGTTGCTAAGGGACGTACCAAGACAGGTCGAGGATACTACAACTGTCATCATTTGTGGACTTTACCACTATTTGTGAAGCTACTGTACACATGTAGACTAGTTAAGTGAGTGTTGTGCATCAATAATTTATCAATTTCTTTGTGTCTATACTCATGTACTAACTACTAATCCACATGGATTTAGCCAATTTGTGACAAAAATTTTAACAGCAGATCCAGTTAAGTAGCAAAAATAAATGTATGTTAAATAAAATAAATATGTATGTTTTTCATATAGTTTTCTGCAATTATGGAAGGTAATATATACATTGCTCTTTTCATGCTTAGAGTATGCTTTTTTGTCACTTATATTTGTAATAAGTTATGCTTATACCGCTCTTGGCGGTTGGCATGTGTGAACCTACAACAAAGCAGTTCAGGTTCACATTTAATACAATTTCCCTTTGATCGGGCACCTGGGTAACCGATCGTTAGGACTGACGGGTACCCAGTAGAAATTTCCCAAATTTCTCTATGTAGAACTTCATATTTTTGCCAAATTCCTTAAAGTTTCATAAAAAATTCTATTGTGGAGATTTATGTTTGAAAATGTGTGAATATCTATACAAAAAGAGAAAGATTAAAATCATATTCAAACATGGCATTATTTTCTTGTTTTTTAAAATATTTTTGTACTTTTGTATAATTTTGCAGTTTGTACTTTGAAAATACTACTTGAATGCACAATGTAAAAAGGAGAAATTTTGTACACAACCACATGGATGTTGATGTTTTACCTTCTTTAAATTGTAACTTTTAGCTTTGCTTTCTTTTGTTTTACAATGAACACAAGTTTAAATTCCTGATTTTCTGACATTCTGAATCAAACAGAAAAACACATAGAAAATAAAACCTATGGAGTAATGCTCAATCAAGTTCCATGATTACTCTCCAAGTTGTATTAATACAGAAAAGCATCATAAATAAATTTGGGCAAGAAATGAACATTTACTTACGCTTTTCTGAGAACTTTCTGCGATGACTTTCCTCTCTCTGACCTGTTATCATCCTCTTCCTCCTCATCTAATCTTCCTGTATTGTTGTCACTGATCAAACATAAAAGGTACTTCACATCATATTTATGAAGAATAACAGAAACAATTATGCATAGCTGAGTGACACTGCTGATGAACTGCAACAGGAAGCCCAAATCTGTTAGCAGGAACAAGGTCTGCTGAATTTCTGCTAAAAAACCACTAACCCTGAAAGTGGGATTTAACTATTCCACACATATTCTTAGCTTTTTCTTTTCCTTATTCCCACTTTAAAATGTGTGTGTGTGTGTGATTTGGATTTTTAATGTAGCTTTAAATTTTTTTTAGTCATATTGCTATGTCTAGAGTGTATCAGTTTATAGTAATGTCTAGCACTGGGATGTCATGCCGCAGACATGTAGCATCACGTCCCACCCAGTCACATTATCCTGACACCAAGCTGACCAGTCCTAACACTAACCTCTTAATGCTGAGTGCCAAGCGAGGCAGCTGCCAGTACCATTTTTATAAGTCTTTGGTATGAGTTGGCCAAGGTTCAAACCTTGACCTCCCACATCTGAGGTGGATGCTCTAACAACTAGGCCACCGGAGTGGTCCTTTAAAATGTACTCATTGCAATAAAAGTGTCAACTATTTCTAATTTACTTTAGTTGCAAAGCACATCCTTTAGAATCTGACTTGAAAATGGTTCACAGTAAATAAAAATTATGTTTTAAAAGTCTTTTTAATAATCATAATTTTCATTATTCAAATGATGTTTAAATAATCTTTATAATAACTAAGAGCAAAATGATCCCAAAAAGAGGTGAGGCAAACCCAAATTTTACATCAGATGGCTTTTTCAGCGATTGGTACCAAAAAATGATCTGATGGAGCTTCATTACTTTATCTATCAGACACCTGATTAATTTATTACTTATCAACAACATGACTAATAGAAATCATACTAAATTTCATTACAGTGAAATAATAAGGAGTGACAGTGGCTGAGTACTTAGCATTTTGTACCAGCATCCAAATGGGAAACATTTTATATCCTAAAACTGGATCAGCCAGGTTAAGCTATTGTGGTGTGTTCCTAGGCAAGATACTTTACTCCAACTGCCTTGGCACTAAATAATCTATTTGTTACTGTGCTGTAAACACTAAACCAAACCAAAAACCTGTGAAATCTGGCTTTTTTGGATGAATATGAAGTCTTTAACAGCAGTAGGATCAGGCAGTTATTTTGAACAATCCTACTATTGATACATTATTACCAAGACTATTAAATTATAGATATAGGGGGATAATTATAAACTGTTCTACAGTGTGATTAATAGAATCTTCTCCACATATGTGAGTAGGAAAGGAATATCTATCTAATTTGGAAAAGATCTGTATCAGGGATAATGCTTACTAAATCCCCTGTCAAATTTATTCATCTAGGGGTACATACCCTGAAACAGGCAATTTTACTACATATACATAATGTTTGCATTTCATCTGTGCTTCATTTTTGGTTATTCTGCATTTCATTTGTAGTTCGTTCCATTTGCATTCCATTCATGTTAGCATTTCAGCTATCATCTCATCATTTTTCATTTAGAGTCATGGAACACTCCAATTCTGAGTTAATAGTTGATCACTAAATCATTTCCTTTCACTTTCATTCATTTGGAATTCTTTGACCAGAGTCTGAATTTATTTCTGATAGGCATTAAATGGAAATAACTACTGATTTCTTGTCTTATAAAAAGTCTGCATTATTGAAACAGAAAACACATAAAACAACAATATAAATAAAACAATAACTGCAACTGCAATAAATGTGAAAACACAGTTGTCGAATATTTGTCAGCAAAATGTATTTCTTATTACATTTTGTTCAAAGAAAATTTTTACGGATACAACTACCAGTGATGTCATCACATCAATGGCAGTTAGAACAATTTCATGGCTTGTGAGCAGTGACAAAATTCGCTACTAACACAAAGAATAAAGAATTTAATCCTGGATTATCATGCAAAGGGTGAAAATTTAACTGCAGACCAAATTACGGGAAAACAGATTTTAAAATCTATTCAAGAAGTATATACGCATTTAGTTATTGTTATTATTCATTATTCAGAATTCTGCATTTGCATTCTCTTTTCTTTATACTGTTAATTGTTCCATTTTTTGTTTATTCTACATTTCTTTTGCATTTATACTACATTCTGTTTTGATTTCACTGGTAATATTACTCATATTAGGGTCTTGTGTTTCCCAATCCAGAACGATGTTTCTTACCCACCATGTACATTAATTGTTTTGCCTTAACAATGTAGAATATAAAAAGTCATTGAACAATATGCATATTACAATATATGCATCAACAACATCAAGTGAATCATGTTATATAGGCAGAATTGAATTCATCTAGCATCAGGTGATTCTGTTGATTTTGTGCTGAATTGCCCAACGCCACCAGTATTTAGGAACAAAGCAATTGGAGTAGAATGCATTGCCCAAGGACACACCTTAGTATGCCAACCCAGGCTAATCTGATGATAGGATTTGAACCCACACCCTTTTGGTCACTAGTCCAGCATGCTATGCATTGAGCCACTGCTCTTCATCCTCAGGGTGAAGCAGATCTTTATAACCTAGGAATAACCCTGTCCACTGGTTAAGAATGACTGACCTAGACTACTAAACTGTTGTATAGAGGGTCAAATTAGGAATGAATGCAGTGGCTTTAAATACCACCTCAGCACAACAGTGGTTATATAGTGCCAAGTAAAAGTTAACATAAAAAATGTAAAAATGAAGGCTTGCATAAAAATTGAAGATAAACTCTTCCTTATAAATGTACACATGAAGTACAAAAAGACTGAATATAAAAGATAATGATGTTAGAAATCTGCAAAAGGTATATAAAATGAAAGATAAAAATATATAATTGAAATCTGTTGTGTAAACTGCAATCACTAAAAAAACCCAAGCATTTTCAAATCCAAGAATTTTCTCCATCTTACATCATCATATAAACTCTTCATTCAGCTGACATCAAAATACTTCTGTCTCAAAGGGTGAAAGCTGACACAGGAAACAGAGGTGGAAAATAATGTGCAGGTCATAGAATTTTGAACTGTACCTGCTGTACTCTTTAGTTCGGCGAAGAATGTGGAGTGCTAGGGGATCCATACACCTTGGTAGTTTTTCTTCAGCATCCTTAAGGGGCAAAACCTCCCCTGTGTCGAGATTCTTCACCATCACTGTCTCTAGGATCTCCTATAAGAGAAAATAAACCACAAAACACAATTACTGATATGGATGTTAATCACCAGAAAATGCTAGTATTTATTTATATATCAGTCAAAAAATATTACATTATTATCGACCTCTGACAAGGTGAATAATTATGAAGTTTTACGAACCCATTAACCTCATATTGATATAAAGCAGTCAGACAGCAGTTAAAGGTGGGCCAATGTCAATTTTAACAACAACAATCTTTAATGGTGGTCATATGTGGGGAAAAGTGTTTTTAATTAAGGGGTTTTTTTTATGATTAAACTCGATGATCTATTAATGTTCTATGAGGAACATGTATTTGAAAGGTTAAATATGATTCAATATATTAAAAACTCAAAAATAAATACTGGTAATAAATCATAAAGTTATGAATAAAGATAACATTCTAATAAAACTCTCTGCACTCTTATGATTTATTTTACAAAATGTCTATAACAAATGTAATCACTTTCTACTACTTGCACCAAGTTTTTTAATTAATAAAAAATAACAATGAATTGAAGTCTCATTGGACAAGAGGCCCAAGTGAATGTGATTCAGCTGACTGACAGTCCTTAAGAGCCAAATATGAGGGCAGATGACCAAGAAATCTGGGTTAATATGATGGTTTTGACATTCAGCTTTTAATATTTGTTAAAAATGGAAAGTATATTGGTTTGTGGATCAGAATCATTTGTCCTGACTTGAAGGCTTTATGCCATGATGTTTTAAGTGAAATTTGGATAACTTCTATTTTTCTTTTTTTTTTAAGAAGTCATTTGAAGGTTTCTATATACTTAGCAACAAAGACCATTTTGAACAATGGATCAGCACCATCTGAAACAATTGGAAAACAGAAAAATGCTTTCTGACAAGTTTACTTCAATTCTGCTGAGCAGTTGTTTTTTTATGAGTTGCAAGCTTTGGTTTTCATTTTTAGCAATGTGGCTAAATTTGATGATAGATTAGCATCATTTACATGAACTTGAAGGGGCCCCGAGTGGCCGAGTGGTCTAAAGCGCTCTCCGTTACGGATCACTGCCATCTCACCTCTGTCTGCGTGGGTTCGAGTCTAGGATTCGGTGAATGTGGATATGTGAGAAAGCTTGCCAGTAGCTTCTCGTGGGTCGGTGGTTCTTTCCGGGGATTTCCCGGTTTCTTCCTCCACCATTAATACTGGCCGCCATATATAGCCTATCTTGTGCTGAAAAATGGCGTTAAGCCCCACAACAACAACAACAACATGAACTTGACGGGCCTTCTTGTTGCATTGCGTTCAGTGCTTTATGAGAAGATGTTATGTAAGGATTTTCTATTTAGTAACATACACCATGTTTAACAGTGGATCAGCATCACTGGTACAAACTTAAATGGCCTTTATGAAATATGTTTTCTGTTTAATTTGGTCAAATTCTGTTAAAATAATTTTTTCATAAAATAGAAAAAGGCATTAAATAGGTTTCCAATTTCAGCAATGGTGGCAATACATGATGGTGGATAGGCATAATTTATACAAATTTAGTGTGCCTTCATGTAAAATCTGTAGCTTTTTCAGTGGTCTCAAGGCAGAATGATTATGGGAAGTAACTTTAGAAACCATAACTAAAAACATTTTCAATGACCCATTCATAGTCTAGTTTGACTCCTAGTGGCCATTCTGGATGTCAGATTGTCACTGTTTTCATTTTAGCACCAACTAGACATTATAAATTTATAAGAAGTTTTCTGGTAAAAATTCAATGATGACATGACTTTCCATCAGAAAGAAGCAGCAATTAGATTTTCAGGGTAGCCACTTCAGTGGCCATAATGGACTTCTGATCAGCATAAGTTTTATTTAAAACCATCTTGACAACGTAAGAAGTCTTCCTATGAAAACTTCATGATGATATGACTTCTGTTCAGGAAACATCATATGAAGTTTTAGTGAAACCCATGTTGACATGAATATCCATTCAGAAGCTGTAGCAACAGTAAAAATTTGAGGACATTTTATTTTCCAACTCAATTATTTAAAGATAAGAACACATTTCTATCCTGTGGTAAACTTTATTGTTGTTGTTGTTGATGTAGGGTTTAACACCATTTTTCAACACAAGATAGGCTATACATGGTGGCCAGTATAAATGGTGGAGGAAGAACACGGGGAAAACCAGGGAAAGAACCACTGACCCACGAGAAGCTATTGGCAAGCTTTCTCACATACCCACATTGGCCGAACCTGAGACTTGAACCTACGCAGTCAGAGGTGACATGGCAATGATCCGTAACGGTGAGCACTTTAGACCACTTGGGGCCCCCTGTGGTAAACTAGCCATAAAAGTTGTATGTTGTGGTAGGTAACACAATGGATTTACAATGTGTAGGATTGCTAGCATACATGCATTTGTGATGCAATGACAGATAAAATCATGCTTTTCAAGTGAGGCTTTTGTGTTAGTGTTTCTCTGATATGATTACTTATGAATGAAGGATGCCATAATAGCAATCATACAGTAGGTATTATACTAAGTCATCTAAAAGGATACTACTCCTGTCATGATGATCTAACTGATAAAAATTATTAATGGCTTTAGATTCCGAAGCTCATTTATAACTAATACTTTGAAAATGTTTTTAAAAAAATTCTAAAAGTTCAATCAATATTTTATAGTTTCCACTTGAAATTTGTGAGAAAAGTTTCTTTATAATTGTGATCTGTATGCCTTGTCTCATCTCAATGAATGACAAATTGTTTCCTTTAGCAGTTTTTAGTATTATCTGCAAATATAACCAAACAAGTATTTTGGTCCAAATTTTTTATTATAATAAATTTTTACCCTATTACTAGACCTCCACACCACCATCACATCTGGTGTGTTTTGTCATGGAACACTGAGAATCAAATTCATTCAAGATCTGCTCAATATAAAAGCCCCTTGCCAAATTTTGTCTGAAATTCAACAAACCCTGGCAAAGTTATGCTTCTGAAACCAAAGTCACGGTGACAGATGACCCAAGGGACATAACTTCTGCAAATGAAACACAGGAAATCAAACTTATTCAATGTATCATAAAGATGCACATGAAAACTGATCAAACTCCAACAAACCATGGTACAGAAACCAAAGTGGACAGGTGGAGGTGGGGCAGGGGTGGGGTCGGGAAGGAGTATAACTTCTGTAAATGATGTTGTGGAATGCTGGAGATAAAATTCATTCAAGGTCTCATTAATAAAAAGCTGGATACAAAAGTTTTGGGAAATCAGCGAAAAATGTCATGGAATGTTGAAGAGGAAAATACAGAAAGTTTCATCAACATAGAGATGCATGCCAGATTTAAGTCCAGCAATCCTTGGAAATGTTGTACTGTGGAAATTAAGCTAGGGCAATGGGGCACTAGTGGATAATCAATAATGGGACACAACTCCTGTAAATGACAGAAAAGCTCAGAAATCAAACTCTTCTGTTGTCTGATCAATATAAAGTTAACCTAATTACAGTAAATCTTGGGATAAAAAGTTTTGGGACACTCTTTATTATTTGCAAAAGAATTTTTTTTTATGACCTATAAAAGTTGGGACTCAAAATTACAGGATTTTCTTTATGTATCATAAGCCTTAAAACACCTCAGGTATGTTTTTGTCTACTGATCAATCAGTGTATTTTACCAGTCGGACATTACAAAAAGACTGGTTGTTATGGGAATTATGAATTATTAGATGGAAATTTCAGAAATTAATATAATTTCTTTGAAATGTCAAAAAATAATTTTCCTCTGTTTTCTTATCATTTTCTTACCTAATTTAAACATAACTGATGACAAGAATTGAGCATTAAGAAGATGTTATATGCATATTAACAGTAACATCTCCCCTTTGTGCTTAAGTTTACTATTGTCAATTTATGCACTACCGCATTACAATTTTCAAAAATTACAAGAAATTATGTTTTATTTATTTGAAAATGTAAATACTTAACACAATAAAATGTGATAGCAGTATGACAACAATGAAAATAATGTTTTTGGTTTAATGCTCATATTTAGAGAGCTTGCTTACATCATTGCATCAACATGTGAATATTGAAGATTTTAAATTGCACTGAATGAAATACAGGTGACGTTTGATTCACATGCTTTGAATTTAATGCCATATATAATGAAAAAATAACATTCAATTTGGGCTACTGTGCTAATTTTTATGCCATTGCTGGTGCCATGTGCTGTGACTCTCTTACAGCTCATGTAGGTAATTTAACCTGCTTTCATGTAAGGGCTGTTCCATTTAAACATACATGGTACCAGGGAAGGCATTTTTTTTAAACTATATGCCAGGGTACTTTGATTTCAACGAATTCATATTAAAATCATAAGAAAATTCTAATTTGCATCTATGGGTGAGTATCCCAAATTAAAAGTGCCTTCCCTGGGTCCTGGGTATGTTTTATTGAACAGTCCTAAGCAACCTTAAAACTATACCTATACCTGTTTACGCAGGTACAATAATCGTGCTAATATTATGGAGACCATTACACACTGAAGAAATATCCCAGTGACGGCTACAAATTCAGCACATGATAAAGAAATGACAAAATTTAGTACAACTATTATGCACAGCATCTTGTCCTCTCAATACACTTTAGATTTTGAAATTTATATGAATAAGTGTTGTTAAGCAAACAGGTACTGGCATTGCCACAAGGCAAAATTCCCTCTTTACTTAAGCTAGTTAAAGGGTTTAAACAATCAACTGGCTTGGAAAACAACAAATAAATCTATATACTAAATAAAAGTAGACACAGAAACAAATTGCTTGCCAAAATCAAAAGTGTAATAAATAATGTGTGGAAAATTAAGATTTCTGCGTTAAGACAAAACACAAAACTAAAATGGATCAAATATGATTTTAGTTAATCTATATTGTTACGTATATGTAATTTAATTACTTGTTTGTTTGTTTTAAAATTTTTCTAAATTTTATTTTATTGCATTACATGTTACTGTAATGATAATATTGTCTACAGGATTTGATTTTTTAAAATAAATTCAGTTCAGTTCTGACTGTTTTTCTTATTCTCAGAGTAAAGAAGTCATTATTGCAACATTATATTTTTAGCTGACTGAGTTCCTGACCTTGATTCAGAATTGGTAAACAAAGTGAAAATCATTGGTCGTAATCAAGGTCATATTGGCTTGCATGTCAGCTCTGTTGTAACAACGTTTTTTTAATTTTTTTATTATTGAATGTTATAGTATGATTCGTTCCGTAGAATCAAATTCATCCATGGTGTACGTGTCAGTTGGCCTATGGTTTTACTGTGCCATTCGAATTAAATGACCCCGTGACCCAGTCACGTGATCTAAAGTTGCGTTTAAAACTAGTGTTTTATAGTGATTTAATTCAGTCATAATTAATACCTTCAGAGCTGAAAGGTATTTTTGTGTGTTGCCAGTTTGAATTGAGTTTTTATTTAAAATAATTTATTTTCCCTGGAGACTTTAATGTGCATCAGAATTCTTGGACAAAGACATTTATTGGAAATTATTCGGAATTCTAAAGCCGGATTATTATTCTTGGATTCAAAAAGAAACTGTTGACACCTCAACACAAAAGAGATTATAGAAGACGTCATCGCCCTCCATCTTGGAACTTCGTCGGGATTCGAACTTTGATTCATTTAGAACTTTTTAGTGACAGGACTTATATTTTGAAATTCTAGGATTAATTTTTGGATTAGATTCACAAACTGTAAGTCCTTTTTCATATTTTTACCTTGTTTTCTAGGGAAATCAATTATTCTGTTAAATTTGTTGGCTTCACTCTTTTCTTTGTTACTTTGTACGAGCCTAGACAGGTAACAATATTCATAATTGAGTCCTATGTTATGGTAATTCTTTAATGAACATTTGCTGGTTAAATGCCTTACATAATTAAACATATGTCTCTTCATAAAGGTTACATCGCTTTGTAGGATCACTTATGGCACTGAAAAATGGTAACTCTTGAATGCATGGATCCAAGTAAACAAAACAGCAATGGATGCTTAGCTATTATTTAAACTGGAAGAATGTGACTTGGTAAAAATGATGAATAAAACAAAATCTGCATCTAATATATTTGGAACTTCAACAAGGATATAAGTGACAATTTACACTATATAAGTACTGTACACTATAGTATAGGTCTCCCAGTAACTCTAAGTGGCCTGTGAATTATGAAGTTTTTAACTTACCTTTATTTTATTTCCTTTTGGAGAAATCGGAAAATATGCGATGCAAAATAATAACATTAAAACAATCATAGTAGTTTTTGACAGTTTACTGACATGGTATCTGCACAAGAGCTGGTCACTGCTGTGTTACATGGCAATCTTGCCAATTTGAGTTTGTCATTTTTGTGTCGACACATATATGGATACCAAATTTGCTATAATTTTTACTTGCATTAAAGTCTTGGGACATTAAAAAATTGTTTTCTTCATGTACCATGATTTAATGTCATTATGGTACATATTAGATTTGGTTACAATCCAAAGATTTCCATTGAAGTTATCTTGCAGAAATCAAACTGCTGAAGGCCGGATGGATGTACAGCCAGATTGCTGGATGGACAATGTAATTACTAAAGGGCTCTGCCAGCTGCATTGAGCAGGGTCTTAATTACTATTATCTGTATGAATGCTGCACAACTTTTTAATTCTTAAGGGTGTTTTTATTTGACAAGACTGATGTAGGTGAGCTTTAGATAAGTGGCTAAAACCTGGCAGTTCTGATCAGTGGTTTTTGAGAATTTAAAACTGTTTTAAAAATGCTTTTCTACTTTTAGTTATCTGAGCAAATAAAAGTAAAGTAACAAAAGAAAAATACACCTGAATCTGAATGCTGACTATCTTACATAATTATTTATATGATACAAAATTTAAGAAACAAGTTGAATAATAATATATACAATAAGCACCTGAAAGTGACATCTTTTCCTCTCAATAATCTCTGTAACACAAGTACATGATAACATGAAACTGATATCATCTCATGTTTGACATAACAGATGTCACTGAAAGCTGTAACACATTGGAACATATCCAAACCTCAAGATCTTAGCCATATTTTCAATGAAAAATTTTAGAAAAATAATCATGCGCCAAAGAGGGATTTGGATATCCCTAAAATTATATGTATCAGAGAGGGATTGGAAATCCCAATAATCATGTGTGCCAGGGATTGGAAATCCCAATAATCATATGTGCCAGAGAGGGATTGGAAATCCCACCCTCAGGGTCAGATTTGTTGCAGGAATTTGGGAAAACTGGATTTCCCTTATGGACACCAGTCAATATGAATTATACTGTCTAGCTATTTTCTCAGTGCAGGTCAGAAGGAAATCACATAGCAGGACAGCTACTTACATCATCAGTCAGCAGTCTTCCTGAGTTTGTGCGAGGTCTTATTTTTTTCCCATCTTCTGAAGACTTTTCCAGACTAGAGGATTTACTGGTTTGAGGGGATTTTCCAGCTGTGGATGGTGATTTTATGGTCTGTCTTGGTGAATCATGGTCAGAATTAACCGCATTAGCTTCAGCATCCTGAAAAATATGGTACCATGCTGAATCAGCCTATTTACACAAAGGCACTGTATATACTTGTGAGTCCAACCACAAACAACACAGACCCTCCATTGCCATCATATAATGCACTGGCAGATCAGGGTCAATGTTGCTTGTTCTACTGATTACTCTTAATAAAATGCATGGATCTGCCAGAGTATTATGCAATTGCAAATCTGGGTCTATGCAGTTTGCAGTTAGATGTTGATTATAAGACAGTATATACAATACACTGTAAATCACCATACTTTAGCAAACTAATTATAAAGCCCCAATTTTTTCCAATACAACATTCTATGAAAAAAACTGCATTAAAACTCTTCTCCTGTTGAAGCAGGAGTTGAATACTTTAATAGGCTGAAAATTTTCACTAGATGTTTGGTTTGCATTCCACTTTGCTAGCTCATTACAGAATTAAGTCATACCTCAGCTCTGATGTGCCTTTTCCCTCCAATAATACTCCTAAGGTCTAATCTATGCTCAGACCGTCTATCTGCATTCTCTACATCTGTACTGGCCAATGCCATTTCTGCAGGTAGTCCTCGCAGTGCTTCTGTCTCCTCCAGGGAACTCAGACTGGTCCTGCTACTCACAGAGACAAGACTAGATCTGCTGCAAGCATGCTGCAAGGGGAAATAACTCTTATAAATAATGCCAGAATAGAGCTGCTGTAAGCATGTTGCAAGGGGAAATAACTCTTGTAAATAATCTGTGAACTGCCTTAAACACGAAAATCTAAAAACATCAAGGTTATTTTCTGCAATATTAACATATTTTATGTCCTTAGTTTGCTTCAGCTATGAATGACATAATTTAATATAAACTTCTGAAGGTGTCTATACAGCAAATAAAAAAGTTCAACATTTCACTGTCGATGATGACTAACTTGAGAAAGAAGAGAAAGAGAACATTTGTAGCTGAACACGGGACTAAAATGTAATATCTGATTGATATAAAACCATGTACAAAGTAACAATGAATAATTCAAAGCCATGTTCAAAGCCATGTGCATATGCCCAACTTTGGATTAATTATTTGAGATCAATACTTTTTTGAAAATGACCTTTAGTCTGTTAGTATATGCATGCAGTTACTTTTTCTTCTCATTTTTCATTACTTTACAGAAATTTCATGGAAAGGAAATCACTGAGGATTCTTATCAGTTTCTGGATGGTGTGAGTGTATTCAGGGATTTCTAAAAAAAATGCTTCTACGTTCTAAGTAGAAGATTGCTGAAATCATTTACCGGACACAAATCCTTACAGCAAACTGCACGGACCCAGATCTGCCATTGCATAATGTGCCAAATGATCTGAGGCTATGAAGTTTTATATGAGTAATCAGTAGAACAAACAACACAGACCTTGATCTACTAGCACATTATGTGATGGCAAATCAGGGTCTATGTTGCTTGCAGTTGGACTTGCCTTACAAGCAAACATATATGGTAACACTTATATAAGTTGAAGACTGACAGTAGCTTCAGGGGTCACGCTACCAGGCGAAGTGGGCGACTAAGTCGCCTAAAAAATGTAAACTTCGCCTTCTTCTGTTAGGAAAGTGAAAATGACTTCGCCCTGTGATTTTTTTTTAGAGGCACATTGACTGACAATACTTTTTGAGATGCCCCCTTGCCGTAGCCAGGTTAGTTCTACTGTTCTGTTGTAGTGAAATGTATTCATCAAGCCATCTGGACCTAGGCCTAGTTTTGATATCTATTACGCCGACAAACAAACTCTTGCACATTCACAGGCACGTGTTTTGATAGCTGATTGACCATTAACTCTTTCCTGAGTAGGTTAGCAGCTATCAGTATCACTGCACGATTTCCGCATGTTATCACTTGATGATAAAACATACAAACTTGTGTTTTGAAGCTTTAACAATAGTATGTAAATGACAATTTGTGTTTTAAGATCAAAATCGGTGATCTGGATATTCTAACCGCCTCTTGTACACTACTTTGTCATAAACTTAGTATGAAACTGTAAGTGAACCAGTAACAGGGAAATAATGGCGGACATCGCTATGTCTGGGAAGTATCAGTTTATTAGCTTGTCTGTTTTTGTAAATCATCGGGCAAATATATTCAGAAAAATATACAATTCATAGAAAGCAAACTCTAGGTATTATGTTATTTAAGGTTTAACTTTAAAATGCAATTATGCAGGTCAGAAATGTCCTTGACAATGCTATTTTGTGGAATTTGTGAGAACGGAGAAGCGTTGTAAGGTTAAAGTTGTTTTCTGACTTCACTCGTATTTGTGAAAATGCGGAAAAAAGCAGTGAAGCATATACTATTTAACCAATGCCTAAAATTACTACAAGTACGTAGACAAATAAATAAATCATAAATTTGCAATCCTAGCAATGGACTGTTGTAATGAAGCAAAGTGAGTGATTACACATTACGAAAACCCCTCCTTCTAAAATAGATGCACTCATGTCTATGTTGATTCGGTTGGAATAAAGGGTTTAATTCATATAATGACTATAAAAGAGCCATTCTGTAACTTTATGCATTTTAGTGTGCTATGTATGAATAGTTACGGTAATGTTTTATCCGCAAAAAAGAAATGAGGAACAGTATGATTTGAAGACTCGCGTGCATTTGCCCTCATGTACATGGTACAGTGATTGTTTCAAAAGTTTTTAGAAATCTTTGAAAGTTCCATTATTGAGAAAATATATTTTTTAAAAAAATAAAGAAAATTTTAAAAAAAATGATTAAGGGTAGTTGATTAAGCATTTTTACGAACTTGCAATTACAATAATGTAATCTGGTTACTCATTTGTTACAATGTAGTTTCTATTATTCTCTTTTAGAGTCATATAACCAAAATAACTATAATAATTTTTCACTTGAAAATAAAGTACAGCTTAAATCCAATGTTAATTGCAAATATGCATACTGCGAAATAGAGGGCATAATTCAAATAAGAGAACACACACACACACACACACACACACACTATATATATATATATATATATATATATATATATATATATATATATATATATATATTGCATTTCTTTCTTCGTGTCCACTTCTCCCTGTTGAGCTCTCACTTCTCCCTGTTCTGTCCAAAAGGAGAAGTCACTTCTCCCTAAAATTTTAGTCTAGCTTGACCCCTGAATTGACCTCTGCCAAAGTTGAACATATTTGAATTATCACTCTAATGAATACTGTCAAATTTACTGTTTCTTAATGTCCATTAATGTCATAGTCTGCTTCATCAAGCAGCTTATTTTGATCAAATAAATAGCTTTACTTTTTAATTTAGTTTCTAGATTCTTATTTATTAGATTTATCATAACCGATATGCTAGGGCTATATGGTTTTGTAGCATATGATCCAACAGGGCTAAATTGCGATGAGAAAAGAAATGAAAATTGCACTCTATTTTTAAATTGTCAGTATTTTAATTCTGCTTTTTGGTCTGTCATTTAGATATTTAGTTTTGAAATACCTCTCCAATGAGGGATTGACCAGCACGCTGTCCTTTTGTTTTGGTCCTCCAGCATGTACATTGGACTTGTATTTAACACCATTTTCGGGTTCAAGATCACTTACTTGTATATCCACTAATACTTTCCAAACTCCAGTAATCTGATATACTTCCTAACTTTAAAAATAAATTGCCTTCACCACAATGATCAGTCAGTATTTGCCGAACGAAATAGTCATTTAAAAATGAAACACGCTTGGAATTAGTCATCATGGGTCCTCAAGATAGCCCGTATTATAAAAAGCGCAGTGGGGGATTGTTATGGTTGGGGTGGGGTGCTCCCAGTGTTTTATTTCAACTATTACAGAAGTCCCACCCAGGCTCTATTTTGTTGGAAATTAAATTTAGTGAAAGACAGATGTAAAGCTCCGAGCCCCCAGTCAGCAATGCCGACGGTTAGATGGTTAAACATACAAAAAAGGTTGAAATTCAATGAATAACAATAACAATTCAGTAATCAAATGACTCAAATTTCCATTTACACTCCTTCCGCTCGATCCGTTACTAAGCCTGCTGCATCACTTGATTAGCAGTGTGAGATTGATTTCCACCTGTCCTTGCATTTCTACTCATCTGTGTATCCTTTCTCTCTCCTATTTCTCCCAATTCCTTCTCCTCTTCCTCCTTGACTTTTCTCCAAATTCCTTCTCCTCCTTCTCCTTGACTTTCTCTAGACTCCTTCTCCTCCTCCTTGACTTTCTTTAGACTCCTTCTCCTCCTCCACTTCTCTACCATGACTGCTCTTCTGCCGACTTCGACTGTTTCAACTACAGTCTCAATTCCGTCTCCAACTTTAGAAGACTCGGGACTGAATGGAACCCGAAGTTCTGTGTCCCCTATAAAACTTCCTTTTCGAAGCTTTGTCTTTCCTTAGAATCTACCTCTAAGTTTGCCGCCAAATTAATAGTGGCTTCTTTCGGAGTAACCATATTGATCAGCAATCTCTCTAGGCAAATACTAAATTTTCTTTTACAGGTTGGAAGGTATCATTCAGGTCGAATTGTAATCACACCCTCTATCTCATTTCCGATTGGATGTCGCTGTGAACCGATCCAATCAAAAACTTTACAGACAATGTCCATCCCGCTGTCTGTCAACATGGGGACGGATAAGAATACACCCCGTTCACCACGTGGACTTTCTTTTGATCTTGGGATTAATCTTTAACACCTAGGTGTGATAACTGTACGCCCTTGTTTAGATGGTGCGATCTATCGCCTGTTCCGATTCAAGATTCCGGTTTCCGGCCGGTCATGTAACCTTGCGTAAGCGATTAACACTAGCCTGCGGCAATCTTTAGACATCAAACACATGGCCGCGGTAATATTCCCAAGACAGGTAGATTATAGCTTATACATGACTTTATAGCTGGGGCTTAGCAAATATGACATGCGCATTTGTGAAACTTCCGTGATGCAAGGTTCAAACTATGATAACATGCTCATTACTGAGCTGAATGTGCCAATTAAATTTCAAGCCCAAGAAACCAGATGTGTAAGCAGTTGCGAAAAAATACACGTCACGACAAATGCTACTCCTCTCAAACTATATCTAAACACAGCATTAAATGCATCTGATGAGGGTGGCCAATATATAAATAGCAAATAGAAGAATCTGAAATTCCTGTAAATGATGATGATGATATGGTGGATACAGAAGTCAAAGCAAAGCTGATGATATTTGTAAATCTTGTCAGTGGTTTTGAAGATCAAAATATCATGAGTGTTGATAGTGGACAACAAATTATAGAAGTACAAGAAATAACACTGCAAGAATTATTCATAAATTCTGCTTTTAAAGAATGCCCAGACTTTGCATAAAAATATGAAAAACGTATCCACTGATGTATTCACAACACAACATGAATCAATCCAAAAATCATGCAGTTCATTTTAAGTTGATACAAACGGTAATAATAAAGATTTATAACCTAGCTCAGTTGAGAGAGCACGGGAGGACCCAACTTTGGGGAGGCTTTAAATAGTTAACGTTAGCAAATCAGAAAATTGTTCATCCTCCTTCCATAATGGATGAATTTCAGAAATGGTATAGAGCCAGCCGAAGAAATGACAGAGCTACAGACTGATACCCTCTTGAACCTACTGTTGAAGTAAGGCAACCAGTACAAAATACCAGATGTATACCATTAATTGGAGCAATTTTGAATGATACAAACAAATTAGGTATATAAAATAATGAAATAAACATTTATCAATATTTGACTCAGATATTCATTACAAAACTGAAAAATTTAAAACTGGTCATAGTTTATCTGGCAAACAGAGAAGTGAGAGAGATGGAGGTATATCCAAAATGCTGCTTTAAATGCAGATGCAAAAATAACATCTATTAAAATACAACTAGAACATCATTAAGAACATATCAAAATGCTTGAAGAAGAAATTGGGAAAGAAACAAGTGACAGGAAGAAGAAATATTACAAAAGTTAATATCATAAGAACTATTTAAGAATATAATGAAACTTCTCACTATTTAATGTCAATCATTGAAAACAAAATTTAAAATCTTTTAAACCTCAATTATGATTAGGTGAAACAATAAAACTGCTATTCAAAGAAATGGATGTAACAACTACTGCTTTAACTATATCGACAGCATTACCAATTTCAATTTCTCTGTAACACACCTGGTTAGCAATACTGTAACTGGTCATGGTGGAATTGATGGTCTGTTTCAACTACCTCTCGGCAAATTATTTATTAACAAATGACAAGTATGAACAAAAACCATCATGGAGTTTAGGAAATATATGCAAATGAAAAACTTTAACCAGGACTAAATGAAAATGCTAACACCAGCACCAGAAAAGTCACTGCTAAATCTGGCTTTCCCACTAACTTGGGCTTGAATAAAATGCTGAAAGAATATTTCAAATATTAATTTTCTCCTTTCATTAATTTTCTCCTTTCAAGTGGAAATAAAAACAATATTTAATACAAAAAATTGTAATGTCATAGGGCATATGCATAGTGCATGTAGTGGCGATGTAAAACTTTCATCAATATTTACATATAATGCCATAAACACAACACACACACACATCACATACAGACACACATACAAAATATTATACACAAACATGAAATACGAAACTGGTTTGTGCAGTAGTTGTTTTATGCAACAATTATGAATATCACTGGAGACAATTCTTAACATTAAACGAGTAAAATGAGAAAATATTCCTGAAATAGCATATATATGTAGTATCAAAACAAAAAATAACTCAAAGCAGGAACTAAAATCTGAAAATGCAGTATAAATTCTGATTTGGTAAAATGCATGATTGTCCAGTAATGTTTCTCCCCACTCTAAATGTACCTTATTTAAAAGGTCAGGGATAGTTTCAAAAGTGGTACATTACCCATAATGGGATTTTATAAATAAATTTCCATTGTTTTCTGTAAAACACTGAACACCGCTGTACATGCTGTCAAAGTTGGATGTGTCATGCAGACACCTGAACACTGAATGCTTGCTGTTCTGTGCATCTTTCTGGATGGCTTTGATAGCCTTGATGGTTCTAGGGAGCCCTATCTCTTCTATGTTTAGCATGTGCCCTTGTTGGTGGCAAATCAAGGATTTCCTCAATGCCCTCTAGCTGTTTACATCAGTTAAAATGGTAATAACGGCAGAGTTTGTCTTGTCTTGTCTTGTCAGTGACATGTGTCTGTGATGCTCTAACCACTTAGGCCACTGGCATAGTCTTGTTCAGTGATGGTTGTCAGTTTCAAAGGACTCTCTGGCTTCCCAGGTCCTCCTTCCAATGACCACAAATCCTTGTAATTCAATGATGCTATGTTTATATTAAATCCATCAGCTGTCCCATGTCCTTCATTATGAGCTATTCGGACTAACTTATCTTGCTATTAATCTACAGTCAGGGAGCCCAAGCTGGCTTTCATAGGGTAAATCAAATTTACAGTAGCGGTTTTGGCTTCCAGGTCAATAATATGTGCATTGATGAAGTAACCATGTGGGCCAATCATAGGATCACAGCGTCATTGTGAGACAATATTTTCATATCAGGTGTATTGAGACATACAGTTGTACAACCATGGTTTTTTCAAGATTGTGTTTTATTTCCTCAACCTAGCTTCTCTGTACTTCCGGCACAATGTTCAACAAGAAAAGGTGTTCAAATAGCATTCTACCTTCATCTGACATTCCTTGAATTTCTGTAACATACTGAGGGAAGCTAAACTTGGCTGCCTTGTGATATTCAGTGAAGATATTCCTTCCTTCGTGTATTATAAATGGGAAGCAGTGGCATCACTGCGGGGTGCAGACTGTACTGGGTGACACTATCAGAGGGGGTGACACCAAAATGACTGTCTATAAAATTTTTGAAGTTTTGTTCAGGAAGGAGGTCCATGGGGGTGACACCATGTGATACCGCACTGGGAGACACCAACCCTAGTGATGCCACTGATGGGAAGTAGGCATGACTAAACAAGGAAAAAAGAGCTGAAATATTTTTGTATTTATTCCCAGAAAAATGACCCAACATTATAACCCATATCATAATTTTTTCCTCTTGTGAATAGCATGAGAAGAGTTTGTGCACTGTCTGTTTGTACCATAGTGTACTTTTCAGTATTTTGTATCCAGTATGCAATTTCTTCCATGGGTATTGTCATTTTCAGTGAAACTCTGAAATAAAAATTGTAAAATGGTCTGAAAATGTAAAAAAATAATAAATAATAGAAGGTAATATTACACTGACATGTCATAGATAATATCACTAACATCTATCTCAAAACAACTCCCTAGACCAGCTGTGGGGGTTTGTTATGGTTGGGGTGGGGTGCACCCAATATTTTATTTAAACTATTGTAGAAGTCCCACCCAGGCTTGATTTTGGTTGGAAGTTAAATTAGTGAAAGATAGATGTAAAGCTCTGAGTCCCCAATCAGCAATGCCAATGGTTAGATGGTTACATATACAAAAAAGGTTGAAATTCAATGAATAACAATTTAATAACAATTCAATAATCAAATAATTCAAATTTCCATTTACACTCCTTCCACTTGACCCTTTAATAGCCTATTGCATCACTTGATTAGCAGTGTGAGATCGACTTCCACCTGTCCTTGTATTCTACTCGACTGTGGTATTCTTCTCTCTCCTGTTTCTCCCAATTCCTTCTCCTCTTCCTCCCTGACTTACTCCAAATTCCTTCTCATCCTCCTCAACTTCTCTATACTCCTTCTCCTCCTCCTCGACTTCTCTATATTCCTTCTCCACCTTGACTTCTCTATACACTTTCTCCTCCTCCTCCACTTTCTCCTCCAGACTCCTTTTCCTCCTCCTCCACCTTCTATCCACCAACCAGACTTCTGTTGACTTTGACTATTCGGCTAGTCTCAATTCTGTCTCCACCTCTTGGAGACTTGGGACTCCACGGAACTGAAAGTTCTGTCCCCTGAAAAACTTCTGTGAAAACAATCTTTTTTCCTTATCCCTCTCATCTCACACTACACACAGCATATCATCAGATAATGGCTATTACATTGCTTCCATCATGCATTCATTCACATCGAGATACCCATACGTTCTTACATGGTAAACAAATGTCATAATAAAAAGCACGATATCAATTACTTCTCCTACATTCGTCAATAAATTCCGTCACATCAATACATATTCCTAATCCCATTATACTAAACAATATCGCAATAATTAGACACATTTCTTTACCTTACAACTCATACAACATACACAAATATTCAGATATCCATGCTCTGATATATTTATATGTCCATAGTAACTAATCTTACATACATCAACCATTTCAAATTCACAATTCAAGCATGTGTAAATTCCAACATAACACATTAATAAATGCACTAGTTTACTATGAAGTAACCTAATAGTGAATTACAAAATAAATTCTGACCACAAACAGACAATCTACATAATTCTGCCTCACATTTATTAATTTTGTATATAGGCTCAAGCCCATTTCTCAAATACGCATGTAAAAGAAACACTACAAAGGTAATTCTACATACTAAATAAGCCTAGTAGTTAAGTGTACAGACTACAAATAATTACAATTATGATGCCATAATATTCTGCAAAAATCGAGCAAATAACTTACTGACCTTTCGAAGCTTTGTCTTTCCTTAGAATCTACCACTAAGTTTTACCACCAAATTATGAGTGGCTTCTCTCGGAGTAACCCTATTGCACAGCAATCTTCCTAGGTGAATACTAAATTTTCTCATCCGAGACTGAAGTAACATTTGGATCAGAATTGTAATCACACCCTCTATTTCAATTCTGATTGGATATCGCTGTGAACCAATCCAATCAAACGTAGCGGACAATGTCCCTCTCGCTGTCTGTTAATGTGGGGATGGATAAGAATATGCCCCATTCACCACGTGGACTTCCTTTTGATCTTGAGACTAATCTTTAATACCTAGATGTGATAACCGCAAGCCTTTGTCAAATGATGCAATTTATCGCCTTTTGCTGATTCAAGTTTCCATGTCTCTGGCCAGTCATGTAAACTTGCGTAAGAGATTAACGCTAGCCCGTAGCAATCTTTAGACATCAAACACAACGCTGATGTAATATTATAGCTTATGCATGACTTGATAGCTGGGGCTTAGCAAACATGACACCAGCCTGCATGGTAATTTCTTTATTGAGATGACCTTATTTCTCTATTAAAATTTTGTCAGTTGAGCTACAACAGTTCACTGGAAATAACTGGCTAAGGTGAGGGAGCATCTCAAAACCTATGGTCACTCAGTGAACATCTAATAAATCACAAGGCGAAGTCATTTTTGCTTTCCTAAAAGAAAAAGGCAATGTTATAATATTTTAGGTGGCTTAGTCGCCCACTTCACCTGGTAGCGTGACCTCTGCAAGGGTCATATTTTCTAGAAGCTACATTCATATAGTTGATACATATGGTTGGTATTAGACTTGTCAAGCAGGCTGAATATGGTACTCATCTTAATCATTATATTATAAGTAGCTGAACCAACAGATTAAAATATCTGGCAAGACTATATTCTGAAATGTCATGTGATTAAGCACAAATCAACAGTTTTCAGAGGCATGAGCCATTCATGCTAACATGTTATATTCCATACATAATGTGTTTTAGAAGTATTTTTTGCCTCACATAAAGAATAGTTCCTAGCCTTCCATGATGATACTGGTGGTGCTAATAGAACAAATATCAACAATGGAAAATTCATTTCAAAATAGGAAGCATTCCATTACTTTGATTCTAATATGTACATACCACAGAACAAAACGTTTGCAGAAGCTAAATCCATCCGATAAAGTCAGTCTCTTGTGCACTTAGATTTGGAGGAGTATTTGGATGTGGTTCAAGCCTGTGCGCATTAATATTGTTATTGTGTATTGGTGAATCTATGATTGTGTATTTGGTTTGGAATACAGCATAAATTCAATGACTTTGTTTCTTGTAGTGTATATTTTGATCATTAAGCCTTAGGTAGAATAACAAAATGAATATATTAAAAAGGTTACTGCATTTGTATGGGAAAATATAAACTCGTATTTTTGGAGTAATACTGCACTGCCAAGGTTGTGCAGTATTACTAAAAAAAACATGTTCATATTTTCCAATACAAATTGCAACATATAAAATTAGAGAACAGTGAACAGACAGACATGTGAAGAAAAAAATGAATGCTCAATGTGCCATCCAGTTCATAGGTTTTTCAGCGGAGGTACACGAACTTACCACTAATCTCAAGAACTCTGGCAATCTATCCTTGGATCAGAGATCTTCACTTTGCTGCAAATTTTCCAGGTTGCCATCAAATCAATATCATCTTCAAGTGTGACAGTCTGCTCAGAATTATGTAACAACTTACATGCCTGTCCGAAGGAAGAAAATAAATGTATGTAACAATTAATTTATGAAGTCCAGTACCTGGCTGCTGGATGCTATGCAGTAAAATACGAATCCCTGACAGTACTACTCCAAAATGTTTTATAATGATAAATTTATATAAAAATCAAACCACTGGTATATAATATTCCCACTTAGAAATGGATTTGGGAAATTGATTGTCCTATGTGAAGATCTGACAGCGACCACTTTGGGGTCATGTTCTTATGACCTTTGACTTATCCAATGGAAATGCAGCTTTCAGAAATGTTAAAGTTACTAAAATTGTTTGGCACACATTTTTGCTCCTCAGCCATACTGCTCAGTCTCCAAATGCAAAAGTATAAGCATTCATCTGATTGGCTGATAAAATTAGCAACTGTGGTAGTAACATAGGTCACCAGAACATGACCCTTAAGTGGCCACTGTCAGATCTTCACATTATTCAGTGGAGATCTGATTTTAATCAGATAGAGTAACTAAATTTTCCGTCTTTACCAATATCGAAAACGAGTGCCATTGTGACTCCTAGTCCTGCCATGTAAGAAACTGACCTTGATATTTTTGTTTTTGGTTGCCATACTGCTGCTTAAATAATGGCGCTGTGTATTGTGTTCGCCGATCAACTGACAGGGGAATAAGAGGCCAAATGTTTAGAAGTGTCTAACACACTTGGCAGCCCATATTGACACTTTCCTACAAATTAAAGTCATATTGCTTCAGTTGGACTTTACTTACTTAGTTGTCTTTTTTCTAATCAATTAAAATTCTGACAGAAGCAAATGGACATGTTTTCAGCATTTCAGTTGGCTGAAATGTGATGGAAGCTGGTGTGTGTGTGTGTGTGATTTGGATTTTTAACGTAGCTTTAACAATTTTTCAGTCATATAGCTACGATGTCTGCAGTGTGGCAGTTTATAGTGATGTCTAGCATTGGGGCATCATGCCGCAGACATGTAGCATGATGTCCCACCCAGTCACATTATCCTGACACCAGGCCGCCCAGTCCTAACACTAACCTCTTAATGCTGAGTGCCAAGCGAGGCAGCTGTTAGTACCATATTTTTAAGTCTTTGGTATGACTCGGCCTGGGATCGAACCCACGACCTCCGGCATCCAAGGCAGACGCTCTAACCACTAGGTCACCGGAGCGGTGATGGAAGCTGGAAATGCCAAAAATCAGATTAAGCTTAAGTATGTTTCTTTAACGAAACAAAATAAAAATGTACTAATATTGAAAATGTACTACTATTGAAAATGTACTAATGTTGAAAAAAGTTTTTGGATAGCTTTGTTTCATTCGAGATACTTATCATCCTGCAAGGTAATTGACAATAAGCAAAAATTCACCAATTACAATTAATTAGGCTGCCCCCCCCCCCGCCCAAAATTATGTGTCTTTCCTAATGTATTGATTTTAAAATTTGAGTAGGTATATTACAAATTATAAATATTAGTATACATTATGTACTAAGTACTTCAAATACTGGGCTAAACCAGCTCAATTAGATGCACAAATCAATTTAAGGAATTTTTTATTATTTTAAACCCACATGGGGGAGGAAGTGCAAGGATAGGCAATGAAATCAGGGATGGTCAGCTGACTGGAAACATATTTTGTGGGGGTGAGCCTTAGCATCACAATATCTGTATGTTTCTAAAGTTTTAATAATTATGGTCATATTTTTACAATGTTTTCCGTGTGGCAGTTTATAGTCTAGCACTGGGGAATTATGCCACAGACATGTAGCATCATGTCCCACCCAGTCATATTATCCTGAAACCAGGCCTATCAGTCTTAGCACTAACCTCCTAATGCTGAGCACCAAGCAAGGCAGCTGTTAGTACCATTTTTTAAGTCTTTGGTATAACTTGTCTGGGTTTCGAACCAGCGACCTCCTGCATCCAAGGCGAATGCTCTAACCACTTTGGCCACCAGAGCAGTCCAAGCATCAAGACTCTTAATTTGCACACTTAATTATGTATGCATCTTTCAACTGTTTCAGTGTTGCACTTTGCTAAGAATTTTCTTCTATTTTCAGGTGAAAACTTCAGTGAATTCATAACAGAGGAAGATGGATCAAGGCAAAAATGGAAGGAAATTCATGTGTTGAAAATGCACAATAAAATTTGAGCAGTTAGAAATGGAATTCAAAAGATTAGCTGAAAATAAGCTAAAATTGGACAAGAAACTTGAAATAAATTACAATCAAAATAAATAAAATGTCTATTTTTTATGCCACTAAAGTACTGCTGTTGATATTTTTCATTAAAATTTCAGTGAAACTACAATCGGAAAATCTCAGAAATACTGGCAAATTCTCTACGATTTGGTGAAGTACGAAAAGTTTGGTAAAATAAGGACCTTTCAGAAAATTTTTCACTAGGGATAGATGAAAAAATGCGAGAAAGTCTGCTCATGTGAAAATCATACAAGCAGGAATAGTTAATATTAAATAATTCCAATTTTTATGAATTGACTGCGTTTTCTGCATTTTGATTGGACGTAAATGGTCATGTGATACTGATCTAGAATCTTTTACACATGATAAATTCTGCGGACTACATTTCCCTGTTTCCAGATCATTTGATGTGAAGTTTTATCTATATCAACGCCTTACACCCTAATAATAACAACAAGAAGCTCCCACCCACCCACTCCTGTGATTTCTGATCAAAAATGACATGCCACAGATTAAAATCGACCATCAGAAGTTAAAACAATGTAATTGCACAGACCTTCCTGCATTCCAACACTCACCTCTTTTGCCAAAGAAGGCATATGGCAGGCTTTAGAAGCCAATGTTCAGAAATTATTGCATTTCACCTCGACAACATGTTACAGCAGCAGTTATTAAAGGACAGGGTCATATGTCAACTAAGGGATCTCACTAAAGATGGACCCGATTTTGCTTTTGAAAGATTGAAATGCGTAGAAAGTTACAATGACATTGCTATAACAACATGTGCCATACGCAAGCGTAATTTTCGAAAAAAGGAATATTCCTGGTTTAACCACAACAACCATTTTTTATATATTAAAATAATTATCATAACAATATATCACTGGCATGACCCTATATGACATTCTACCCTGTATCACTGTATAAAGAATCGATGAATCTTGGCTAGCAAAGATAGGGCTATGTATTCTATCGCAGTTAAGAGGCTAATGTAAGAAAACTTTGATGTACATAAAAGTGAATGTTTTGTTGATTAAATCTGCTGATCTGATGTTAGAAAGGAAGTAAATTGGAATTATAAGAATCAAATGATTATGGTTGGGTATTTATCAATATGTAAATTTTACCTAATCACTTATAAAGTTTACATAAAGTCCTTCGGTCGACACAGTAAGGTAAATGTCTTGGTTACGGGACACACATACGTAATGTATTTAAGACTTTGTTGACATTGTTTCTTAAACCTATTATAAGGTTCTAAAAATTGATTATTATTAAATATGAAAATATCCAAAGGCCATCCCCCCCCCCCACTCTCTCTTTCTGTTTCTGTTGACCATCATATTAAGATAGGGGCAAAAATCCATGAAAAGATGAGAATAGCGGATTTGCACTTGTGTAATACCACAGTGTCTCTGGACCTATAAAGAATGATGGTTAATGTTAAGTCAAACTGACCAAAGGAAAAGGGAGAGAGAGAGAGAGATAGAGAGAGAAACAAATTTTTATGGTCGGTAGTAATAAAGCAAAATAATGACTTAGATCAACTTTAAATATACTAAAATATTTTAATTACTTTTTGTTGGTTCGTCGTTTCGCATAGATTCTATTCCACGCTAATTTCCTTGCGCTTGTATATATATATATATATATATATATATATATATATATATATATATATATATAGGGTTTGTTGTTGTTGTTGTTGTTGTTGTTATAGGGTTTAACGCCATTTTTCAGCACAAGATAGGCTATACATGGCGGCCAGTATTAATGGTGGAGGAAGAACCCTGGAAAACCCCGGGAAGAAACTCCACCCCAATCTTACCAGGCTACTGGCTGGCAGGCTTTCTCACGTACTCACGTTAGCCGAGTCTGGACTCAAACCCACGCAGACAGAGGTGAGATGGCAGTGATCCGTAACGGTCAGCGCTTTAGACCACTCGGCCACTCGGGGCCCCTTATAGGGTTTGTACTGACTGCAATCTGAAATAACAGAAATTCAATAAGAAAGTGTGATTGCATGTATAATCAATAGAAGCTACTAAGAAAGTACCAGAAATACTGGGAAAATGAACACTAATCACTAAAGTGTGACCCAGGATAGGCTGTGATGTTGTGTACTTTCTGCACAAAGTATTTGGCGAAATTCTAAAGTGCATGGGGTCCTTCATTATCAATTATTGTTGGTGAAATAGTTATTGTTCTGAGCTGATGCTATCAATGATAAATGTTGAATACGCAACTGAACTGGCTTCTGTTTGATTTCAGCAGGATCAGTGAAATTTTTTGTAGCCATGTATCACATTTTACATATGCATTTTTCTGCGGACTCGTTACACATACTCAAACACGTTTGGTGTCAATCATATAGTTTCAGTGGTGACCTGTAAAATCTTTAAATAAATCGAAGGAAATGTGGAAGGAAGGAATTACAAATTCATGATCGGTTGAAGCAATATTTATCATAATCACTTGAAACAGTATTTATCCAAGTTAAACATTCTTCTGTACAATTGTGTAATGTATCAGTAGTTTCTGTTATAAAATTTTAAAGTTTCTTAAAATGAAACTTCTCATTGGATTGCCATGATAGACTGATAGAGAATGACTGTCAGCTTCTTTTAAAATGACAATATAGATGTAATGACCTCTGAACAGTTTCTGAATTTGATATGCAAGAAGAAAAAAAGAAGTCCAGGAAAAATAGAAACAAGATTAACAAGCTAGGATATAATTTTATAATCTCGTCAACCTATTGTCGATAACGGACATCACATCGATAAATGCAGTCTAGCAGGCGCAGCAGTAAATAATGATCTGTAACATTGTCATCTCAATGATTATTCGACTAAAGTCATCTCATTTAAAAAAAAAATGATTTTCCACAAATTGATTATTTTAACTTTTGTGACAAAATCTGTTCCAAAATGAAGGTTATGATAAATACATGCAAGAAAAATTTGGAAATGCTAAATTATTTTTTTAATGTAATTTTTCCTATAAACTTGAGTTTTCTATGTGCTGTTGCTCTGCAAGTTATTACTGCATACAGTGGTGTCACAGGAAGAAACAGACTTCTGTGAGCTGCATCAAAATGGATAACACACCGCATGATTTATAATAATAATAATAATAATGATAATAATGATAATAATTAGTTTATTTAAAGCAGAAGCTCATTTGGTAAACTGACCAATCTTCCATGAGGCCTTCTACAATGTCATTTGTAGAAATATATGTCTTTAGACAACAAATTTCTTCAAACACTGAACAATTGATCTACTGCAACAATAACATATATACAATGCTCCAAGGATGAGTACATACATGCTTCATACAAATAGTAGCAAACATGTGTAAAACATTATAGGCAAGCACATGGTAACAATGTTGTAAAAAGAAGTAGTACTGAATTAAACAAAATCATACAAATAATTGTTTCTGCAGATGTTGACTAAGAAGCCTTTTAAAAGCTTGGCATGTGTCGGCTGACTTTATATAAGGTTATTTGGAATTCCATTGATGACAAAGGCTCATCTGGATGAGAGGTTGTTAAGAAAAGTATGAGGGAATATATTGTCATTTTTTTAATCCATACTTTGCGAAAATAACTGGTGTTTATAAAACAATGAGAGACATCACTATGAAAGATGTATATTTCTAAAAAGGTGAAAGTGCAATGGCAACAATACGGTGCAAATGGAGTTTTTTTTTTTTTTAAAAAAAATCATTTTATGACAAAGAGGACATTTATACCAAGGAGTAAGCTTATATAAAGGTGTTTTCTTTCATTATTCTAAATGTATTACAAAATTTTCGTACAATTTTTGCCGTGTAACGTATTTTTGAGGTTAGACTCAGACACGACAAATGACATATGATATACAGAGGCATTGTTAGGCATATTTAATTTAGAATTGTCGTGTTTAGGCCTAGTATAGAAGAAAAGGAGGTAAAATTTGAATTATATGGAATTTGTTGTGAATATCTCAATATTGACATTATAAAGAACATTTGATCTGTACCATATCACTTTATTAAATAAAGAAAATAAATAATAATCATAAATATTTCGTGAGAACTCAGTGCCAGTGCCTTCTCTCTCACTCTTTGATTTTACAGTTTAATACTACTGTATGACACTGCTAAAAATTAATCAGAATTATGAAACAAGTGTCAAACATTTCTGACATAAAAAATTTAATGTTGCAACATGCACAATTTACAAAATAGAAATGCAGATTTACTGAATAATAAATTAGTGGAAAAAATGTTCAGTATCAAAAAGTGAATGAGGAATTTGTCACAAATTATGCCCATATGACTGACATTCCTTGTACAATTGTGGAAGTATTCAAAGGAAGTTATTTTTTGTCCTTAATTTTAAACATGAAAATTGACCAAAGCTATCTCATCATAACTAAATTCTAAAGTGGCAATTGTTGTTTACTAAACTGCGATTTCAGATCAACATTTATATGTACAAGACCACTGTAATTATTATACACAATTATTTTTAAGAGTAAGATATAATTTCAACTTGTTTATGACTCATAGTGGCGATTAAAAATAGGCACAAAATGGCTTCAGAAGTACTTGAAACAAGGAAAAAGTCAATTTATCATTAAAGCTGAATGTTTACAGAACATTTCTAACACTGGTAGCCTAGAGGTTAGAGTATCTGTCTCTGAAGCTGGAGGTTGCAGGTTCGAACCCTGGCTGAGTCATACCAAAGACTTACACAAATCGTACTAACAGCTGCCTCACAAGGTGCTCAGCATTAAGAGGTTAGTGTTAGGACTGGTCAGCCTGGTGTCAGGATAATGTGACTGGGTGGGAAATGATGCACAATGTCTGCGGCATGATGCCCCAGTGCTAGACATCACTATAAACTGCCATACTGCAGACATAATAGAGATATGACTGAAAAATTGTTAAAGCTACATTAAAAATCCCAATCACACATGCACACACAGAACATTTCTATATTACCATATGGAAGAAATATGCAAATTTTAGGTTATAACCATGAAGTCAAGATTTTGCAAAACGTGGCCAAAGATCAATATTAAAATGGTGGATGGTGCATGTGTTTGAGTGCATGCTGTGAATTTATTTGAAAAGATATCATACAGTTGAGTTCATTTTGAATTCTGCACACTCAAATTATGCAGAAAATATTTTTATATATTCTATAATCTTCTGTTGCTACATGTAGCATACATGTCCCACCTAGTAACATTATCCTGACACCAGGCTGACTAGTCCAAACACTAGCCTCTTAATGTTAAGAGCATGTGAGACAGCTGCAACTACCATTTTTATGTCTTTGGTATGACATGGGCAAGGTTTGATCCCATGACCTCCTGCATCCGAGGCAGATGCTCTCACCTCTTGAGCCACTGGAGCAGTTAAAAATGCAACACAGTCTTGATTTTACTCACAACCATGATAACTCTGTTATTTTAAATTACTTCCAAGGTTCTAGGATTAATTGCGGCACATGTATAGGTACTGCTTACAAGGAAATTTCCCAAACTGACTAGCTAAACTGCATCGGTTCAATCTTGAAAATGGAGCATATCTGAAACTGAGCAAACATTGTAATTTAGTGTGGTAATCCTCAAATTAACTGTGTAAATTTTTCAAGGCAATAAAAGTCAAAGCTTCTCCAGACTGTTAAAAAGGCAAGTAACTGCAAGGTCTTGACACTGAATAAGGTCCTATCACGGAAAACTACATTTTATCTTGAGTGATTTTATTATTTGAATTCTTTTTGCAAAAAGCAAACTTTGAAAAACATAATTCTTTATAGAACACTGACAGAATGGGATCTCTCTCTCTCTCTCACTCCCAAAGAAAACAAAAATTATATACATTCTGAAGTTTTTATTTCATATTAAAAGAAGCAACAGTCATTTTTTTTTTTCTGGCAGCAGATAATAATAATAATAATAATCATCATCATCATCATCACCATCATCCTAATCATACTGCTTCACACTGTTCACAAGAACATTTAAAGTAACAGCGACAGGGAGAGGTACAACATGCCTGATGATAAAAAGCAGAAGCTTCAGAAAAATGGAATTTTATAAATAATGACTGATTTTCTCCCTATTTGGGCAAAAAATACTCATTATTTAAGCATTGATACTGTAACTGGAAATGCATAAAAAGAAGGAAAAAGGTCAAATTAATTTACTTATCTTAAATCTGTAAAGTTTATTATCATCATCATCATTGTTATTATTATTATTGTTATTAAAAGCCTGGATATTTACCACATTCAGAAATGTTTAGGGTATAGGAAAAAGGTATTTCTTTGGGTGGATACACATGCATTTTTGCAAAGTGACCACATGTACAATCCAGTTGTATGCACAAAAATCTATATATGTAAAACCAAGTTTTTTTTCTCAAAAAAACAACCACACTTGGGATGTCTTGAAATGGGTGGAGCATTCATTGCATTGTGCAGTACTTACACATTGCTAAAATTAAAAGGATTTGTTTTTGAAAGACAAAACACATCTCCACCATTCCAACCACGAAAATGCAAATCTGTTGTACTGGTTCTTGATAAATAGAAAGGAAAAATCAAGTAAGGTGAAGTAATAGGAATGTTTTAAGTATTAGGACATAAATCCCTGATGATGCAGCAAGTCAAAAGGAAATATTTTATGTCTAGAAGAAAAGTATGTGAAAAACTGCTATTGTTAACATGGAGTCTAATCAAGTCATCCACATAAGCATATGCACATGCAAATCTTGCCTGCATAAAGCTGTTCATTCTAAAATGAGCTCACAGTTTTTGTTTTAAATACAAAGACAAAATTCAAAATGTTATTAAATATGTACAAACTGGAACAATGGCTGTAATGTCCTGAAAATCTATATTCAGGTCATCTACATTTTATTACAAAACATGCTTACCACATTTTATTTGCCTACCATACATGTAAATGATTATTTGTTAACCATGCCAACAATGTTTTATCGTAATAAAAAATAAATCTCAAACATAAGGACAGAATCACCAGAACCTCAACAGATCATATCATCTACATGAACTCAACAGTCTGGTCTTCTGTGACTTAATAGTTGTTCATAACAGCTTGCTTGCAAGTTATAGTGTGACAGCCAGAGTCACAAAGATACAGCCCAAAATTAAAATCCTTGGCTAAAGACCTAAATATGAGTGCAATATATGCAGGAGTTTGGTACATATTATGCTGAAACATATTTCAACCCATAAATTGATCCTATTCCTGTATTAGTAACAACTGTGTATTGCTTCTGGTGGAGCATTTGAGATAAATACCAGATTTAGTCTCTTTGAATAAAGAATGTGAACAAAAGGAAATGTGTTTCCATGCATGCAGTGAATGAGGACAGTGTTTTTGGAAAGATTTTGGATTGAATCACCTCCTTGCAAATTGCCACATTATGGAATGTTCACTTCTTTTTCATATAAAGGGTTTTCATGAAACCAAATAATTGTGAAGTTCCCATTATTACTCTATGTCAAAAATGTATACTTCATTTTTTTCTTCTTACCAGTAAGTATGACAGCAATGAATATATTTTTTATCGTCTAATTAAGTAATTAAAGAAGATTTAGTAAGTATTACTGCAAATAATAATGTATATGGTAAGAATTTTATATTCATCTATGAATTAGTTTTAACTGTCAAATTAGGCAACTAAAGATGACTTAGTAAGATTAATGTTCTTTCACAGACCAAATGGTCTCCACGGGTGTTGACTATTAACCTGAGTTTTACTAACAGGACTGCTGTACTACTAATCTGATTTCAAATGAAACTGTATATTCATTTTAGTGAAAAAATACCCCATTATTTTCAAAAAGTACATATACAATTCCTCAATGTTGATGTATACAAATTTGAAAAGTTATCTCCCTTCAATTACAATTGCTTTTCACAAGTATCTTACATATTTCCTGGAATGGGAGGATGGTGATGGTAAATGATGGTATGTTAAAAGAACTTATTTGTTTTGATTTTTACGGGGAAGTGGACAAATCCTATCCAAGAATTTAAAAAAAACCATGTATGAAAGTAGCATGTTCCTATGTTTTGATTATAGTTGGCATGTATTTAGAACATGTTTTCTGGAACTGTATTGTTTTCTTTTTTTTAAAAGTATGGACTGGAGATGGGGGATTCTTTAGAAGGTCTGTTCTATGCTAACAATTGTGTGTATTTAGCACTATACAAGAAAGACAGTAATGACAGACACAGATCCTTAAATTTCCATCAATGAGCATTAGATTAAATACTAGTCCATAAAAATGAGGGAATGAAATTAGGGTATAAAATAGTTACTATGTCATAAACCTGTATGAAATGCTGCTCACCAGCAAATGTTGAAGGCAATTTATCATAGTCTTTGTACAAGAAACAACGAGAAACAATCTTCATTTGAAAACAATCAGATATGTCACAACACATATAAAAAATTCAATTACAAAATGCAAGTATAAAACTTTTCTAAATATCCCAATAGCCTCATTACTAGGCTGAGTCTGTATGTGAAAATCCAAAGGTATTAAAAGAAAATGATGGACAAGTAGGAACTGTAATATGTAATGAAGATGTTCAATGGAAGAAGCTAATCATGACATGCTTATAGTGAATGATAGATAACAGTACTTTTACTGAATATAGTTAGGCATGCCTGGATTGAATACAAAACATGATGATCTCAAAGTACCGAGTGGTCATACAAAGTTTTCTTTTCAACAGAATCCAATGTCCACTCACAAACATTATATAAAGACTATTGTTATAGGTATGAAAATAGCAGCTGATAAGTGTGCTACATTCAAGTGCAGTTAATCATATATTGAACACGGGTAACTCAAACACACGGGTTGAAAGTGAATTCCATTCATAGGACAGTTCAGATAGATCGGGGTAATTGGTGATAAAGTGTTGCCCATTCATGAGCACTGATTACAACAAATCTGCACCTAATGCCTGTATATTCAAATTTAAACACAGTGTTAAAAAGCCCATAAACTGGTCTGTCACTAATTTGAAATACTGGATTTGGTCTCAATGGACAGCTATTTTAGTAAATTTTTAATTGATTATGACATATTGCAGAAAAATCAGAATAAGTTTATATTAAAGACATAAACAACCCTAATTAATGATTTATGTGTAAAGCATTATTGTAAGAATTTGACTGACATATTCAAGTTAATTCCTTATACAACATATGGGTTTTATGCTTATCCGACACTACCACTGAAGCCAACAAAATTAGAGGAAGGAGAGTGTCAATATATGCAACTATCCAGTGATATCTTGAGAATCCACATACCAGTCTCATTAATGAAACAGTTTCTCAGTTTCAAATGTCAGGAAATTCTGAATAAAATGCAATATTAACATATTTCAAATTAAAAAATGTTTTGTTTCCTATGATTTATTGCATCAATCAAAGACTGAGAATCCATCATATAGAGCAACACTTATGACACAACGCAAACTTCATCTTTCCTTTCCATACTTAAACATAAAATTTCCTATAACATGCCACTTTGATCATTTTTCATAGTCCCTTTGCTATCAGTGACAAGTAGTATCAATCTTTATGAAATCTTAAAATGTAGTGAATAAGAAATGCACAAGTCAGCTGATTCTCTTGTAAAATAACTGAAAAAAGTGCATTCTAAGTACTTAAAAAGTATTAATGATTCACAGCATATACAAACTGACCAGCACTCTCCCACGCATTTCATGAAGAAGTAAAATCTATGCTACAGCAGAGAAATAAGAGGAAGAGTATAAGGGAGGCAACTCCTCAGGTAACTCAAATTGTATGGACTAATGTTTGTAAGCTGATCTCCATCATCAGGGAAACTTAAACAATTAAATTCTATACCCAGACTCGCTGTTCATAAGACAATAGTTATGGAAACTTTTATAAGAACACTAAGATTGTCACATTTGGGTCATTTTAACACTGGTCAGCTCATATTGTTGTTGAAGCTGATATTTGGAAGTTTGTTTTGATTGTGATTATAACATGTGTTACAATCACTACAAAACAAACTACCTACAATCAAATTTAAACATGATAAAGCAAAAAGAAACTCATGCAGAAGAAATCAAGGAGAAAAAAAGAAATTCATTTATGTAACTCACCAAACTGCAATGAAGCTGATGTGGATATTCCTGTTCATGTGAAACTTCCATAGCTACTGATCTGATTGATTCCCGAGGTTATCTTTCATGTCATCCAGTCTTGCATCACTTCGTTAGGTGTGCTGCCATATAACTTGCTGCCTACAAGACAAGAAAACCCTAAACTTAAAAGAATGCAATCAGTCATCCAAAGACTTGGATGAAATACGAGTATTAATTTTATAAACTGCTAAAAAATTATCACATTTGCTTGAAGCTTTTCAATATCATGTTTGTGATATGCTAACACTGTATGTTATCATCAAGAAATGAATGGGACTGTGCAATACAGCTTGCACAAACTGCAGTTTCAAATCTATAGGTATGGAACTATATGAAACTGAAAAAAAGCAGGCCTGCACCTGGCAAAATAGTAGACTTCAATAAAGAACAAATGGAGAAAAACCAGCAGTGTGTGATGATGAAGCAGTTGATACAGATTATGTTGTGTCCTTTGCTGGTAGGAGGGTATTTAAAGCAATGCCAAACTTGTCAACCTCTAAACCCATAATCCTGCATCACTGTGTTTTCACTTACACTCCCCAAAAATACTGTTTGGAACCAAACTTTTTCTGGTCTCTGTAATTCTTCCACTGATTCATCTTCACTGGGATCTAATCAGTTTACCAGTCATTTGGAAAGACACGGAGAAATTCAAGTTAAATCTCTTGATCCGTTTGAACAGCAATTAAACAAAATTGATAAGAAGACAAAATACAACAATAAGATGCAAGTGACTTCAGTACAAAAGAAATAGGTACTTTCTTCGCAAAAAGAAAAACAATGAACAATTAGCAAGAACTCTGTTTTCTTTGAAGGACTTCAAGAAACTGCCAAGGAACTTGAATACAGTTTAAATCCAACTTCATAAACATGACAATCCTTGAAATAAATAAAAAATGCAAATAATTTGTATTTATTAGTATATTATTACAGTATGCTCTTTGGAAAGCCATTATGTCCTGTGCACTCACCAGTGTTGTGACAAAATTGTTGTTTATTCTTAACCTGGATACTGTTTCCAAAGATGTGAATTTCTACGCATGTTTTATTCTGGCAAATATGGGACATGCATACATTTTTTAGATAGACACATTAGGATGATGCAAGAAAAACAGTAGATGGTCACTATTACAAGTTTTATTCTTTTCCCCTCTGAAATGTGTACTAACCTTTCCATATCCTGCTTTAGTTCTGGGTCCAAGCCAAATTCTACACATGTCGAAGTTGACAGTTTTCTTGCTTAAAATAACATATAACTACTGCTTTTCAGAACCTCTTAGATTGGTGGTGTAGGTATAGGCCATTATGACCTAAATTTCTGTAAATAAGATGAAATCTATGTACTGATATGTCACATTATGAGTACGGGTAAATAAGAATGTAAAGGCATAAAATTAAGTTCATCATCATTAAATCAGAAAATTGTATCTTAAGCATGTATTGTACAAGTGTAAATACTGACAACTGAATAAGCAAATTAAATACTTAAATTACAATACCTTATATGTAACTTATAAGGCTTTTCTTGTTCATTAGCAGAATGAATCAGATTAAACAAGTGTCTTCACTAGGATTGGTGTCACCCAGTGCAGTAACTCATGGTGTCACCCACATGGACCTCCTTCCTGCACAAAAATTAAAACATTTTATAGACAGTCATGTGCGGTAACCCATGGTGTCACCCCCATGGACCCCCTTCCTGCAAACAAATTCAAAATGTTATAGACAGTCATGTGTGGTTAAATCATGGTGTCATCCCCATGGACCTCCTTTCTGCATAAATATTCAAAAATTGTATAGACAGTCATTTTGGTGTCACCCCCTCTGATGGTGTTATCCGGTGTGGTCCGCACCCCCCTAGTGATGCCACTGGATGAAACACCTGTTAACACTAACAGTGCTGGGTGAAGTTCCTTCAATGATTTATAACCATAAAATCTATAGGAAGTGTCTGTTTAGAATACCTTACAATGTCAGATTTAAGACACAGAGATAATAAGGAAATGAATAACATTTGACAAGACTGAAAGAAATGACATCAGTTCTTGAGGTCTCATTCAAGGCTGCTCATTGACTGCCCAAGCTATGCATCTGATCTTCAAAGCTAGTCCAGCTGTGACAGGTAGTCAACAAAGACAATCCAAGGTAATCAGGCTCATTTCTCTAACCTTAAAAATAGGTGGGTGTCTAAAAAGAAAACTATCTTGTGAGACCTTTGCTTACCATACATTTAGTGAAGACTTTTTATTTGCTCATTTTAGTATTGTCATTCAGAATATCTTAATATCACTTATTTATAAGTAAATCATGTATCTTATCATGAAAAATCTGTATTCTTATATTACTTATGAAAGAATCTTTTTTACCAAGTGTAATAGACTGTATAAAATGTAGGGTCAGGTATTTTCCATCTAGCTGATAATATCATTTAATTTTGTTTAGTAAAAGGACAAGGCAATGTTCAGAATGTGGTGTGTATTGCACTTTCTCTTTCACAGGTTTTTCTCCCATTACCACACATTGGTATCTGCTGGAAAATTTAGCATTTTGATTGTTCAACACAAGGTTATATTGGATAGGGCTAATGAACTTTTTCTGTTTGACAGTTAAGAGTTAATGGCAATTTTCTAATATTGTGAGTGGGGTATAAAGTACTGGTAAAACTTATTCATTATTAGACAGAGGTGAAGTAGATAAAGTCAATGAATGTTTATTTTACACCTTACATACCAAATTCAAACAGGAAATAAGTGAAAATACAAAATGTATGTTGGACAGGATTGTTATTTTTGAAGGGTTTAACACCATTTTTCAGCACAAGATAGGCTATACATGGCGGCCAGCATTAATGGTGGAGGAAGAACCCGGAGAAACCCCAGAAAGAACCACTGACCCATGAGAAGCTACAGGCAAGCTTTCTCACATTCCCACATTGGCTGAATCCAAGACTCGAATCCACACAGACAGAGGTGAGATGGCAGTGATCCATAATGGTGAGTGCTTTAGACCATTCGGCCACTCAGGGCCCCTGGATAGGATTGAATATGTAATGATGAGTATCAAGCACTATGACGAAGTCCAAACAGGTTTGCTTCATTAGGGTCAGAACATGCATTAAAAATAAAAAATAAAGACTGGATTTTTACATTCTAAAATCAAAGTTAAATACACGAAGTGATCATGTTTATAGACAATCAAAATACAATTTAGATACAGTCACTGGCATAAAGTATGCTGGTAAATAAAAAATTGCGAATGTTATTTTTTGTTCATTGTAAAATTTGAAAATAAATTGATACAGCTCTGAATACGAATCATACACATCCATCAACTTTCATGTGAATTTTCCGTCTCTGAATCTTCCTTATAATGACCTTGTTTGCAAAAATAATTTAATAAATTAAATTTATCCAAATAGAAAAGATCACTTCATTTGACAACTATTTGTAGTAATAAAGTGACCATAACACACATTTTCAGAGATGATACCAGGATTTTATCAGAAGATAGGACCCCCTTGTCACCAAACTAGTTTGAAAAGGGGTATGCATGTCCCGTAGTTCAATATTTAGTAAACATCTAAATATCCATCTCTCTTTCTGCCTGCTCCATTATGTTAAAACTCTACTTAAATCAAAATTCTAAATATGTAATCAAAATTCTAAAAATGTCCATTCGCAGAGTCCTCGACCTGCCATGCTTCATGCCCTAAATATGAATTCTAACGTTTACATTGTAATATTGCGCGAAACTATTAAACCCGCCATAGAAAGTGTTCAATTATATCTGCTTAATTTATTTAAAGTTTAAAAATGTTTATCAACTCGCCAAATTCTTTGCCAGCAACCGTGTTTACAGACGTCCTAATATTTGTCCATTTCCGGAAGTAGGTCCATTGTTCGTGCTCCTGAAATAAATGCCACGTGACGTAAGATTTGTAATG
>JAECUM010006068.1:0-62810 GCA_016617855.1 Megalonaias nervosa
TGTCTGCAGTGTGGCAGTTTTATAGTGATGTGTAGCACTGGGGCATCATGCTGCAGACATGTAGCATGATGTCCCACCCAGTCACATTATACTGACACCAGGCCAACCAGTCCTAACACTAACCTCTTAATGCTGAGCGCCAAGCGAGGCAGCTGTTAGTACCATTTTTGTAAGTCTTTGGTATGACTCTACCGGGGATCGAACCCACGACCTCCCGCATCCGAGGCGGACGCTCTAACCACTAGGCCACCGGAGCGGTTTATTAGTAAATATGAGATAAATATAAAATTCTTCAACAGCAAAGTAAAAATATTGGGAATAGGGATCAGTAAATGCAAAACTTGGGTCTGGCATTGCTGCTTAGCTGATTCTGTTGAAAATGTCCCATTTTATTTGCAGTATTTCTCAAGTGATAAGCCCATGTGGACCAGCCTTGTAATTGTCACTTTGTGATGAAAAGTGTGGAATGGGTTGGGGTTGTTTTTGGTAATTGGACACAACTTTCATAGATAAAAATCTGTAAAAGTTTTGTAAAATTGGGGATCAACTTGCCATCGTGCATGTGCTTATCATCCGAGAAATTTGGGTCATGTTAAAAATATGTGCAAGCCACTCAAGTTTGTTTATGTTGTATAATTTATAAAGGTTATCATAAGGCACTTTGCATACCTTGTTCCATATTAATCGAAAACCCATATATCAGCTTATGGCCCTTTTGATCTTGGAGTTCAAACACATTTTATCATGTAGTAAACCCCTCCTCCATACAGATTTTATCATATAGTTTTACTCCACAGATGAAATAGGCATTTCTTTGTGTGACTTTATGTATTCTTTGATGAGTTTAATAGCCTCTCTATTTTGTTCTCAGAAGTTAGTCCATCTGTGTTCTTGCATGTGATACCTCAGCTATTTTAGTTTCCATTTAGTTAAGTTTTTCAGATTCCTTGGTCTAGTGAATTCATGACCTCTTTGAGCTCATTTCCATTTATACACAGTGCCTGGCAATTCTTTCTATTTTAAAATTTGTTTTAGGTTGCTTTCATTACCAAAGAAAAACTGTCACACACATAATTAGAACTGTAAAAAAAATCAAGGGCTGCAACATTACCAACATTTGGGTGCATATTATGCAGTTTAACCTGCCTTCAGGGACACCTGTACTAAACAATAACCTGCCTAAATAAAGTGTTAAGTTTTAAAAATTCCCAGAAACAAAAATATTGTTACAAAATGAACCTCTATTAGCCAAGTACCTGTCTTGAGAGGACAATTTTAAAGTGTTTAAATGGTAGCTGCTTCAGACAGGTTTGACTGTATGCAGGTACACAGTGCAGAACTACACATAATCATTTACACAGTCTGGTTTCATTCAGCAGACTCTCATTTAACTTTTAGTATTGTTTCCTTTAATATATGTGTTTGTGTTTTGGGATTTTTAACATAGCTTTAACGATTTTAGTCATATTGCTACAATATCTGCAATGAGGCAGTTTATAGTGATGTCTAGCACTGGGGCATCATGCTGCAGCCATGTAGCAATATGTCCCACCCAGTCACATTATCCTCACACCAGACAGACCAGTCCTAACACTAACCTCTTAATGCTGAGCACCAAGCAAGGCAGCTCCGAGTACCATTTTTATAAGTCTTTGGTATGACTTGGCTAGGGTTTGAACCTGTGACCTCCCGCAACCGAAGAGGACACTATAACCACTTAGGCCACCAGAGCGGTCTCCTTAAATGTGTATAGTACAGTCATATTGATATGATTCTTCGACTTTTATTATTTTTTCCTTTTAATATTTACAGTCTAGTCTCATTCATCTGATTATTTTCGATTTCTTTTATTGTTTCCTTTAAGATGATTCATACGAATGACTGATATGAAAAGTTAAAAAGAAATACATTTTATTTCAGTTCGGTTGATCTGTTATTTTCAGTACCAGCTTGTGTTGGGTTAACAAGATTTAACTGTACATTGTTATTATTACAAGACGATTTAATATCAGTAATTTGCAAGATTTGACTGTACATGATTATTATTACAAGACGGTTTAATATTAGTAATAAATAACAAGATTTGACTGTACATGATTATTACATAATGTTTTAATATTGATAATAAATAACAAGATTTGACTGTACATTATTATTACAATACAATTTAATATCAGTAATACATAACAAGATTAGACTGTACATGATTATTATTACATGTTTTAATATCGGTAATAAATAACAAGATTTGACTGTACATTATTATTACAAGACCATTTAATATCAGTAACACATAACAAGATTAGACTGTACGTGATAATTATTACAAGGTGATTTAATATCAGTAATACATAATGAGGTTAGACTGTACATAATTATTTCAAGACGATTTAATATCAGTAATACATAACAAGATTAGACTTCATGATTATTATTACATGTTTTAATATCGGTAATAAATAACAAGATTTGACTGTGCATTATTATTACAAGACGATTTAATATCAGTAATACATAACAAGATTAGACTGTTCATGATTATTATTACAAGACGATTTAGTATCAGTAATACATAACAAGATTAGACTGTTGATGATTATTGTTACAAGACGATTTAGTATCAGTAATACATAACAAGATTAGACTGTTGATAATTATTATTACAAGATGATTTAGTATCAGTAATACATAACCTGTTGCTATTATAAGGCTTACTTTTTTCTGAACGGAAAAAATCCTCAAGCATATGATGAGAATTCATTCTCCCATAGGGTGACATTCGAGAAAGATCTCTGGTCTAAATCATGACCCTAGCCCATGCACTTTAAGCTTCATTCTTTTTCCAGTTGTTGCCATTAAATGGTTGCTTTGAAAAAACACCTCAAAGAGATAATTGCTTCAAGTTGTACATCAAGACATTTTCATTGTGTGCATTGTTTATACCACATGAAATTACCCCTGGATCAAATTTTATTCCTGTTTGGAATTGACGCTCTCATTATTGGCTTATTTTACTTGGGTGTATTTTCATAACTTTGCATTTAGGTTACTCCCCAGTAGGGAGTAATTTTAGAGCAAAGTTGCCATGTGCATCATTTAGTCCATTAGACGATCCATGTCCAGGCTCAATGGTGCCAAGTAGAGAATCTTTTGCAATTGTTGCAGTAGGAAACATTTCAATCCTTGAGGTCCATCTCAGAGTGCAGTTCCTTTTTGAAGAGAGACATACTTGGCCTCAGCTTTCAAGGGCAGCTCTATCCAACATAATCAAATTTTCAAAAGGCACAGTTAATGGTGCATACTTTCACATAACTGACCTGACAAGTATTTTAAGCTGCAAAGACCAGTGTTCCATTCACTAATGCCCAGATGGAATCTCTTGGGTTTATTGTGGTCTATAACTAAAATTCCCTATAAACCTTTGTTTGAAGCTTCTTTTGAAAACCTTTCCCTTGAGCCATTGCTGTCCTTAGTGTCCAAGAGACGAATTAGCAAGCTTCATCCCCTATCCATAGAACCAGGCTGTCTGAGGTTTTGGTGGAAATTATGAGTAAGTTTCTTTCCTTTGCCAACCATGATTTGGTGGGGTAGGGGTTAAAGAAAAAATCGTTCCACTCTTGATTGAGATCCTGAGTGTAAGACCATTTGGATAGGTGTTTTGCCCAGTTTGGACTTTTAATTTTTATTGGACAGGTTCTAACGGGAGAAGGATATAGGAAGCATTTTTCCTTACTCCTTAATGGCTGATGTTTTGGCTTTAACCATTTTGAGGTGGATTACCACCACAACAATCAAGAAAGCTTATCAGTCCCTTACTTCCTTTTTGAGAGAGACATTTCATCCATGAAGATTAAAAGCCCAGGAGATCTGAGTCATTGCTACCTCATGGTTCTGTCTTATTCATCTATGGAATATGTGTTGAAGGCCACATTTTGGTGATCACACACCTTTTCCTCCTACCTTTGCTATTTGGGTCATCAAAGTGAAGGCATATTTTCTATGGTGCCAGTAGTATTAGCACAGAAATGGTCCAGATGGGCACCATTCTATAGTAGTCTACACTTCTTCAGCAAAGATTCCTTGCGACTGCTCTGGTGGCCTAGTGGTTACAGCATCCGCCTTGGATGTGGGAGGTCACAGGTTCAAACCCCGACCAAGTTATACCAAAGACATAAAAATGGTACTAACAGCTGCCTCACTAGGTGTTCAGCATTAAGAGGTTAGTGTTAGGACTGGTCTGCCTGGTGTCAGGATAATGTGGCTGGGTGGGACATGATGCTACATGTCCGCAGCATTATGTCCCAGTGCTAGACATCACTATAAACTGCCACACTGCAGATATCGTAGCGATATGACTGAAAATTTTGTAAACTATGTTAAAAATCCAATCACACACACACACACACACACACACACACACACACACACACACACACACACACACACACACACACAGAGTATTCCTTGCTTTTTCCTTTGCCACTTTGTGGGATCACCAGCCTTCCTCCAAACTGGCAAATTCAGCTGTGCAATAGGAACAGTTTATGTATTAGTGGTATTAATTTTTATGATGTAATACTTCAGTGTTGCTATTACCCGATTTCCTGGTCTCACCCTGCACTGATATGATCAAGGGTATTTTCCGTCCATAAAAGAGAAAGATACACAGTAGCATCAGGTAATTATTACATAATACAGTTTGTTTCTCTTCCGTCCCCCCACTATATTTTACAATGCACTTTCTGTGTTATTTTGCAGAGGAACAAAAAGAAGAGGAAAAGGCAACTGTAAAGGAAGAATCCAAACAGAAAACAAATGAATTTCCAACAGTTTTGGTGATATCTGTAGCTGCTTCTGTTGGAGTCGCAGTTTTTGTTCTTATTGGAGTTCTGTGCTGTCTGATTATTTCTCAGAGACGGAAAAATATCAAATATGACACAACTCCACAAGACGAATTAGAGATTGATGTTGAAAAACTACCAGCAAACATGTCATACCATAGAGTGGAAGAGACCAAAAGGTTAAATCCAAAACTTGAAATATTTGAGTATCCTAGAAACGATATAGTTTATATTCGAGACATTGGGCAAGGTGCCTTTGGAAGAGTTTTCAAAGCTAAAGCCCCTAATTTAACCAAAGGGGATGATTACACTCTTATTGCTGTTAAAATGTTGAAAGAGGATGCATCGGAAGATCTGCAACAGGACTTTGAAAGAGAAGCCTCATTGATGGCAGAGTTTGACCATCCAAACATTGTTAAATTTCTTGGGGTATGTGCAATTGGGAAGCCTATGTGCTTGCTGTTTGAGTACATGGGAAAAGGTGATTTAAATGAATTCTTACGGAATAGTAGTCCAGATCAGTACATCATCCGCAGACATAGTGTGGATATTTACAACAGTGATACATATGTGTTAGACTATGTTCAACAGCTCCTTGTTGGCATGCAAATAGCAGCCGGCATGGTGTATTTATCAGAAAAAGGCTATGTTCATAGAGATCTGGCTACTAGAAATTGTCTTGTCGGGGATAATCTCCTTGTGAAAATCTCGGACTTTGGTCTAGCTCGGAGTGTTCATAGTATTGATTATTACAAAGGTAGTGAACATGATGCTATTCCAATTCGATGGATGCCATTAGAGGCAATACTTTATAACAAATTTACAATAGAATCTGATGTGTGGTCATTCGGTGTGGTATTATGGGAAATATTCTCATTCGCACTACAGCCATATTATGGGATGACACATGAAGAAGTTGTTCAATATGTAAAAGAAGGAAAGGTGCTAGTGTGTCCAGAAAACACGCCCCAACAACTCTATGAACTAATGTGCATGTGCTGGAATAGGAAGCCATTAAGCCGACCTAAATTCAGGACCCTTCACTTGACACTTAATGCTCTACATGATGAATTTAGTAGGAAAAAGTTGAAAGAAATAGAAACTGTATAGCACATGCTTATCATTGTTTTAAGCTATTATTTTGATAAAACAAAAATTTTGCCCTGAATTTTTCAGTAAATCTCATTTTAACAGAGTTATTTAACAAAGTTTATACTGATGAATCTAAACTATTCAGCATTGCTACTAGTTTGAAATATTATCACTGACATGCCAAATTGTCTTCCTCCTTCTCAGTATGGAGCCTGTGCTGCACCATCTTTTTATTTTATTGGAATGTTTATTGCAGGGGAAATTCTAACACAAGTTACAGTTCTGTCTCTGTGTGTTTTCAAATAGCAGTAACTTGATGTACCAGTAAACTCCCAGCTAAGTTCCCAGGGTTGTATGTTTTGATTCAATCTTGTGTAATTGTATCACAAAAAGATGGGAGTACATGTGTTCTAACATTAGAAGTCCAAATTTATTTACAAAATAAAAGCTCCAGATTTCATAAACTTTTTTAATTTTTATTTTTATTTTTTTTCTTCTTCTAATAAATGAAAGGAACAAGAACACAGTCACTGGCCACCCTCACAAATCATGTCATGCTATGGTGATAGAACCATGAGAGTGACCTTACAGTTATACTGGAAGGAACTTCAAATGCAGATGAAATGGAATTAATTGCAAACATTGTTTTCTATTTTATATATCAAGCCTAAAAATTTTAAGAATGCGATCTGTCAAGTTCATCATATTTTGCTTCTTTTATATATATATATATATATATATATATATATATATAAAATCCACAGATTAGATAGAACATGCATTGGAGGTGTCAAGCATATTTATATACCATTTATACTCACATATAAGTTACTCAACAGCAAACAACACCGACCCTGATCTGCTATTACATAATGCACTGGCAGATCAGGGTCTGTGTTGTTTGTTCTATTGAATATTACTAGTAAACTTTGGAGACCCAGTGATGGCAGATCTGGGTCTCTGCAGTTTACAGTTGGACTTGACATATAATAGAGTATATGCATCAACTCTCATATATACTGTAGCAATTATGACTTCTCTTCATAAAAGCCAGATCTTCACATGTATCAAATTTTGTCCATAACAAGAGAGATATCTGTTTTCATTTGATTACCTTGTGTTTCATCTGCATTTGTGATGCCTCTTGCAATAACAGAACAGCCATTCTATTAGTTTTATTGCACAGCATTACGCATTGCATAATAGAGAATGGGGACATAAAGGGAAGGAAACAAGGCAGGGGTTCAGACAGTGAAACCAATTTTGTACTTTTCCATTAGAGAGTCAGTCTGTAAACTAAATGGCACCAAATATGATAACTCCAAGAAAGACAGTGAAACCAATTTTGTACTTTTCCATTAGAGTGTCAGTCTGTAAACTAAATGGCACCAAATATGATAACTCCAAGAAAGACAGTGAAACCAATTTTGTACTTTTCCATTAGAGAGTCAGTCTGTAAACTAAATGGCACCAAATATGATAACTCCAAGAAAGATCAAAATTTCAAGAATAATGTACTGTATGTATTCACTTATCAGTCAAGTCAAACTGCAAACAAAAAAAGATCCTGATCTGCCACAGCATAATGCACCTGCATATTAGGGTCTGTGTTGTTTGTTTCACTGATTACTCCTAATAAGCTGCACAGACCCAGATCTACTGGAACATTATGTGATGGCAGATCTGGGTCAGTGCAGTTTGCAGTTGGACTCATCCTGTAAGTGAGTATATATGGTACTCTTCACTGGGAATTACTACCAATAAACTGATTGGTATACAACATGACAACTTAGAAAAAGAAAACAGTACTAAAATTATAGCAGACAATCCATAATGATTGACAAGTTCCATCTTTACTATAAGTAATTTAATCTCACATCATCTGTTACAAAGATGCTGTACTAGATTGAAGCAATATTTACATCATGGACAATTTTCAGCTTCGTGAACAGTGATGCCAAAACTTAAAATAAATTTGTGCTATAAAAAGAGCCAAAAATGTGCTTTCAAGTTTTCAGTTTTTGTATACATGCATTTTTGATCCATAATTTATTCCAAAGCTATGGACCAGCATTTCTTCATACCAACCATTCATTTTACAAAATATTTATCCATCCACAGTATGCATGTTTTTGCTCACATTTCAATGAACAAATTCTCCAATCACCTAATTTATTTAAATATTTCTCATGTAAAATTTCACGGTCCCAGTCCATACACAGACTGGGTGTTTTCTCTTTACTGTATATTTATACAAGCATGTTTGTAAATATGTATCATTTATTATTAATGTTGACCAGTCTTAACCACTGAAAAACACTTCATTAATCTGCTCTAAATTTTTTCCTCAGATTGAGATTTCACCTAATTTGTGATACTTCAGACAATATTGGTATTTTGTCACAGGCAAAAATTGTCGAAAAGATGCAGAATAACTTTTTTGTTTTAAAATTTAACACAACATGGAAACATAATCTTGAAACAGGAGTCAAGTAATTCCTCAAATTGCAGGAAATGATCAAAATTTTCCTCAGAGATAAGGCAAGACTCCTCTGAGAAGCATTATCGATTTTACTAATTTGTTTTAATCCTGGATGTGTGCTGAATATTCACTGCTAAAGACATTCATTAACCAAGCCAAAAAACAAAAGTTGCTTAATTATCTCAATTTGAGGAAGAAATTTCTAGATGTTTATTGAAACTGGGGTCCTCATCCCCCTCCTGACCCCCTGTGCCCATTACTAAATCTGATTAAGGATGGCCACTGGTGAAATATATGAATATTTAGAAATATTTTGTTGTTGAAAAATGTAAATTTTTATATATTGAAAGGTCTAGGTAATCTTGAACCATGAATAATAAAAATGTATAAAAGTAGGTTTATGTGCATTTTCTACCTTTATTCTTCTGTTCAATAGCTATGTAATGGTCATTACATAGAAAAGTATAGGAAAGTGTGCTGTATCACTGACTATACAAAACATAAAAGTTGAATGAGCATTTACAAAGAGATCGAATGTGCACATATCGGAGATCATTGAGCCCTCTTATTGTAGGTTTAGAAACGTGCATGGATGAGTGAATTTTCACTCTACAGCACAATTATTGAACTCACATGAGAATTCCCCCATAGAAAGTATATGTGGTCAATTTTATGGCAGATCGTAAATCACTAATGATTCTCTAACTGTCATAGTTTTCATTGACTTTATCATTTTCTTTTACAACACTTGTTCTTGGCAGTTATTAACTTGTATAAACATTTCTTAGCTTACCTTGTCCTGAGTGTTTCATATGACAACCAGTAGTTGTTGCTTTGAACTTTTAAAACCACTGAATCAGTTTTTACCAAATTTGGCAGAGAACTTCCAGGCATTTAGAGCTTTCAAATGTTTATGAATGATTCCAACCCACTATCAAATATAGCCACTGTTACTAAAAAAAAAGAAAACTTTGAAACTTCTAATAAAAAAAAATGAAAAAACAGAATTTGACAGAAAGCAATCTGACATGATGAACTTTAAAGTTTATAAAAATTATGCCACTCTGCTCAGTTTTACGATGCTATTTGAATAGATAAAAGAAAGAAAAGTTGATATTATACTCAGAATAGTAAAAGCACTCGAAAATAATGTTTGGGAAAGATGTCAACTAAAACAACAGATGACGTCAACTTTGCTTTTTCTTTGTAACTTGTTGAAATGACAGTCATCGGAAACATCCTCTAAGCGTGGACCCTTATAACATGCCCAATCAGGAGCGTTGAAAAAATTTCGACAGGAAGTATCCTACTGAACCAGATTTCTTGTTCAACTGCTCTTGAATTTATTTGTTTGGTAGACACCAGCCCAGTGAGCAATCTCATTGAGACACTTGTTGTTGTTGTTGTTGGGTTTAACGCCATTTTCCAGCACAAGATAGGCTATACATGGCGGCCAGTATAACTGGTGGATGAAGAACTCTGGAAAACCCCAGGAAGAACCACTAACCCACGAGAAGCTACTGGCAGGCTTTCTCACGTACCCACATTAGCCAAGCCTGAGACTTGACCCCACGCAGAGAGACACTTGTTAATTTTACTATTGAAATAATGGGCAGAAGTTGGAATTGGGTCATCTTATATCCAATGTCTCCCAGGGTTAGCAGCAATGACACCCTGGTGTAATGTGCAATGTCATATCGACTGTGTAATAATTTGTAATTATTACATCATTTTGAGTAAAATGTTGATTTGACAAAAATGGACATGCTTTAAATACAGTAAAGGCTATCCAGACATATGTAAAAAAATTTATTTGAACTCCCCCCCCATCATTATATACCAATTTAGTCCTGAATTAGTAAATGTGTGTATTTACAGCCAAGATGAGCTTGTACCTCTACCATATACACTCACCTATAGGCAAATCTAACTGAAAACTTCATAGATCCAGATCTACCCTCATATAATGCAATCAGTTGACCAAATAACAAAAACCCTGGTCAGCTGGTGCATTGTATGACAGCAGATCAGGGTCTGTGTTGTTTGTATTTGGATTCAACTTGTAAGTGAATGTATATATGGTAAATCAGATATAGCTATGGACATAAAATGAATGTGGGTCAGGAAGGGACTTTGCTTTTGTTTTTTTTGGCTACCTGAATGATGTTGGTTGGATTTTCAACAGCACTTAGAACACATTATTGACAATATCATCCCAGGCAAATGGGAGCTAAGTTACAGTGCCTTTTCCAATGACACACTGGTAGCTTACCCAGGCTGGCCTGGGTAGGTATCAAACCATGGTCCTTGTATTACAAGTCCAACACTCGTCATCTTAGTTAATGCATACATGCCAACCCCAGAAGAGGTATCAGCATAATTATTGCTCATTTAAGTGGCAAAAAAGCATTATCTGAGCATAAATAGTGTAATCTATATATTACATGCCATAATGATAATCATAGGACACTATGAAAAGTTGCAGGAGTTTGATGTTTGCCAATAAAATATGAAAGTTTTGACAACACAAAATAACTGTATCTGTACTGTAAATATTTATAGTACAGATACTGTTATTTCATGTTGTCACACATTTTCATTGTATTTTATTGACAAAGCATTTGAATTCTATGGGAAAATGTACATTTATTTTAACTACTAACCTCAATCTGCTGCTGATTAAAATTCTTGTCACAAATGGCAAAATCCATGTGGATTAGTTCCATAATACAAACACAAAACATACTGCCAGATAATTATATGCATCACATGCTCGAACTAGTCTACATGTTTAATTTTTGCTAAATTATCATAAAGTCATGTCCTCAAATTCTGCAGTGAGCATTACAATGTGCTCATAGTGCTGAATTAAATCTCATATTCTTCTATTCAAATTTATAAAGCACAAGTGATTTGTCATTTTTTGAAGTTTATAAAGATCCATCTGCTTTAACATTTTTCATATAACATCCATGAGGCACATTGGTAAAGTCTGTTTAACTTAACATCTGGCACCATTTTCTTTAAAAGTATAGACTGGTCCCGTACTAAATGCATTATTACATTCATGACTTCACGAGACAAATTTGCAAATTGAAGAAACCAGCCTGTTTTCTTGGAATTGTGTCATATACAGTTTGCTATAAATAGAAAATTAGGAAGTACATGTAAGTCTAGGATGGGCAAATGTACTCGTAAGTTATTCTATGCAGTAGTCTTCTTTCTGAGAATATTCTCAAATTTATATGATTAGTGGGATTAAAGAAATGATAGTAGAAATGAAAAATACAACTTTTTCTTCCTTTTTTTTAACGTATCAAAAAAGCGTAATCCATATACAGGCAAGCATACAACATAATTTTGTGAAAAAAGTTTAATTATGCCAAAAGCATAATGGTTGGCATGTATGCTGATGCGGCTCCTTGCTGCTTAAATTAACTTTGAATTTGTACAAAATATATTTATATCACAATTGTTTTGTCTTGCTGTAGACATATTGTCTCATTTTTGTAAGATGTCTCAGAGTGTATTGATGTTCTCACACATTGTGTTATGAAAACGTTTTGCATGCACACTTGTTTGTACATTTTATGAGTAATTCTGATATGTATGTCTTGAATGCATGTTATGCCACATTTTTTCTTCCTTTCATGAGTTAATTTGACTTAATATTTAGCTGTTCAGAAAGTGAAAAATAAATGTCTGTAAAATATTACATTTAATTCTTACAATTACAAATAGTTTAAAAAATAATAATGAATGTCCAGAACTAAATGAAAGAGCTATTCATTAACCATTGTTGCGAAATATTGTCAAATTAGACAAGAAGGGCACATTTATTAAGGAGTAGTTACGAATATTTAACTTAATTTCTGCATGACATGATATGATTTTTAGGCAGTCTGAATGATTGTTGCATAGGCATGGTCAATATTCTTAATTATTACAAATTCTTCCTGCATGTTCCGTACAGAAAACAGATCTGACATCACATACCATATATATTCACTTATAAGTTGAGTCCAACTGCAGACAAAATAGATTCTGATCTGCCATTGCACAATGCACAAGCAGATCAAAGTCTTTGTTGTTTATTCTATTGATTACTCCTAACAAACATAAGAGATCCAGATTTGCCAGTGCATTCTGCAATGGAACATCTGGGCCCATACAGTGCATTTGGACTTAAAAGTAAATCTATACAAACAGTACCATATTTATCTGATGATAAGCCCATGTTTGATGATATGCCCATACTTGATGATAAGCCCATGTTTGATGACAAGCCCATCACCTAATTTTATAAAATTTTGATAGGTACTTAAATTCAGAAACATTATCTCTCATTCTATCAGATCTACTAATGCAGTGCTCTTTCAGATTAGTTGAAAATCAAAATTCACGACAGTAAAAAGTCTGGCAGATACTGCAGGAAACTTTCTGTCCATTCTAACATTTTGATTTTTTTTCTGTGATGGAGGACCACAAAGAAATTTGTTTTCAGCTAAGTTTTTTTTTTTTAAATGCCATATTAAAATGGTGTGATAATCTTGACTGAGAATGGTTAACATTCACAAATATCCATCTTAGTGATATCACTGTTGCAACACCATTAAAAGACACTTTGCAACAATAAAACTAACAACATTCTTGCATGTGTAAATACAAGACTGTATATATAGCGTAATGTGGTTAAAATACCACATGATGCTATGGCAGTTCAGAGTCTGTATTGTTTGTTCTACTGATTACTCCCAACAAACAGCAAAGACCGAGATCTGCCATCACATTGTGTCGTAACAGATCTGGGTCTGTGCAGTTTGCAGTTGGACTTGTTTGTATATACAGTAGCTTGTGGTGAAAATTCTTCAAGTATTTTCTTTGCAGAAATGAAATACATTTGTTTGTCTATCAAATTTGCTGATCTGTCCAGTCATATCTCCCTCTTTCTCTCTCTCTCTCTTGCCACTCCCACCCACACACGATCAGAATTACAACTTTGGCAAGTGTTAGTCATTTGTTAGAACATGTATGTAGTAGTAATAAAAAAGCTTGGATTTGCCTTATACTTTAAAAAAGTTCCTTAACAAATATTTGACAGTAACTGGTATCAGTTGGCATCAGTTAAAATTACTGAAACTGACCATTACAAAGCAAAACCAATATTCCGCTGCCTATATTGTTGTCATTAAATTAACTGATTGAAAATGAAAATGTTGAAACAACCCCTCCCTCGTTTTCAAGATGATGCAGCATAGACATGTTACCATACTTATCAGATGGCAAGCACTGCTGCCTCCCGCCACTTCCAATTTTGCAAAACTTTGACATATTTAATAAGCCCACCTTATTCCTTTGGACAAATTTATTAGGCTGGTACCCTGGTCTTATCATTGAAGAAATATGGTAATCTCCCCTGCATTCACTAGACTATTGTCAGATTATTTTGGGCGTATCAATTTTTTGTGGGTTTGTAGAAAAACAAAAAAAAAAACTTTGCTTTCAGATAGACAATTTCTGTCTTCCTTAGGTTCAACCTTTTGTTGCATTTTCGTTGAGATGACAAAGAATTTTTATCATAATTGTATTGTTTCATTCATAACACCAAGGGATTCTGGAAATAATATTCCATAAAATTCTCTGCCATATTTCCTGTTTGAATATGACCCACATTATTGCCTTAAATGAAGTATTTTATAAATACGATATCATATGCACACTATCTCTAGGTTGATAAATATTGTGCATGGATGCAAGGATTATTGAAGGAATTTTGATAGCATAGCCATAGATGAACGAATCTAATTAGAGTTCTGACAGGATGTTGATGTACACCTATTTTTGAATCCAGTATTATTTTCCATGAACATAGGTTGTCTCCCCCTGTGGGCACATTATCAGCCACTCACCAGGGGGAGTTATATTAGTTATCACTTGATACCTTGAAGATAAAAAATATCTTCTTTATCAGTTAGCTGAGTAGGTCTGGGGGCATTTTTTAAAGCCAGTCCACTGGGTTTTGGAGGTAATAGAGTTTCGTTTAAAACTGTTTGCTCCAGATAACCTACTTTAACCTTAAACTGCAAATACCTAACACCATTCTTTTTAAAATTGTGAAAAGCATTAGGTTTAGCTTTGCGCCGAAAATTATTGATATGAATTATTGAAATACTATCTTGTCTCCTTTATCTTGATTTTTGTAAATCTCTCTTAATAAGACACAATGAAATGGACAATTGGACAATACTTGTCACTACTTGATTATCCAACCGACGTGTTTATGTGCACAGTTTGGGATAGGTTAATGAGACTGTGACATATGTATAAACTCACATGTCGGATTGCAAACAACATAGACCCTAAATATGCGATGGATGATATGGGTCTATGTGGTTTGCAGTTGTACCAGACTTCCGAGAGTATATGATTCTTCTTGATTTAGATTCATTTGTTTGAATTGTGAATGTATATTGCTCAAAAAAGTTTTGTCAGTATATTTGTTTGGCAATAAATCAAAACTAACACAAGAGTTATATTTTCAAGAATCTCGGTCCTTTTAAGTTTCCAAGGACATCAGTTTCCAAGTGTCACCTTGTTTACTGTCCTTAATATCATGTTGCTCTCTTCTGTGCCTATTATGAGATCTAAATGTAAGGCAAGAGTTGAATAAAGTTGGGTGGGCATTATTTGTTCAAAATATGCCCTTTTTTGTGGAGCAGTATAAATAAAGATTTTATTTACTTGCATGTCAAGTCATTGATTATTAAAGTATTATATTTTTGGTGCTTCTCCCTTATCAAAACAGAAGATGAAGAAAGAGTCTAACTGACCCACATCTGAGTCTGTGCAGTTTGTTATAAGTAATTAGTAGAACGAACAATATAGACCCAGATCTGCAAGTGCATTATCCTACAGCAGGTGAGGATCTTTGTTGCTTGCACTTTGCTTCAACTTATAAGAGAGTATATACGGTATGAGAGGGATTATATGCTTTATTTGAATCGGATTAAAACTTGCTCAAAAGATTACTATATATATTGACTTCCATGTCCAGTACAACTGCAGACTGCATTACTCCAAATTGGCCAGTTCATTATGAAGCAGCATGTTAGGGTTGATGTTTGTAGTTGGACTGACTTGTAAGTGAATATATATTGGTAATCATCACTGCAATGTATTGTCCGTATTTTATAATTCAAAATACTGATAATCTGTGTGCCTAAAACTTTGCTTATTCATCATTGAAAAAGGTCTGCAAAATGTGGTGCTTCATATCCCATTTTATATATATATATATATATATATATATATATAAAGTGTCAATGCCTGCCTGCCTCAGATCCTGCAGTGCAAATGAGACTGGTACAGAGAGGAACAGAATTATTGTTTGGTAAAAATGGAAATTTTTCTGGCATTTCCCCATGCCTTTACATGCCCCAGATTGTGGTTTTTCCAACAAGCAGTAGAACATCTTTTATCTTTATGCTCTCTCTTCCTTTCACTTTAATCTGTAAGATCAACAAAACCCTCATATCAGGTCAGTGATATATGAAATGCAGTCAGTATTGATGTTTGCAGGGACCACTGTTCTGGGATCAGTTTAGGACTATAGGGATGGGTGCCAATGGATCCACTATTTTGAGTAGAAAAGTGTTTAATTGTGGATACCATTTCAGCTTTGATTTGATAAAATTGGGACATTTTTCATGATTTTGAAAATATTAAGACATTGTGAATGAGGCCTATCATGGTTTATGTTGACATTGGGATTGGAGTCACCAATTCAGGTTCCAGAAGACCTCTTTACAATGAGCCATTCCTAGCATAAAAGACCTCATACATGAAGATAAATTATAAAGATTTCTTGTGTATGTACGGATGGACAGGGTTTAATAGCACCTAAGTACAATCCTGGTTTTATATATATATATATATATATATATATATATATATATATATATATAGGGCCAAGTAAGTTTAGGCATCCCGTAAAAGGCATACTGAACAAAGACAGCCAAAAAGGAGTAAAATCCTAATAATACAGTATGTCAATTTTTTTCTACATAAACCCAGCTCTATTGAAAAGTCCATAACTTTGAAAATCTTTATGGGATGTATCAAATTGCAAGAAAAAGGGTTGCCTCCAGTTGCCACCTCATACAGCGTACTGGATACCTTAACAAAATATTTGCTCTATATATGAGGTTTTCTGTGTCATTTTCATTTCTACACATTTTCATTATTTTGTCAAAAATATATTTTTAGCATTCAGATTGTAACGTCATGTTTTAAATTATCTAAAATATACATGAACAGTCATGTCAGCATTTATGCTTGTCGTAAAATAAAATATTAAACATTCAAAAGTTTAATCCTAAAGTGCATTTGCTGCTTCATTTTTATTGTTCAGTAATCTGCACCTTAGTTGTCAACATATAAACTTCCAGGTGGAAATTATCAATCTCACTGGCACTAAATTGGGTTAAGGAACCGAGGATAGGAGGTCTAATCAGTACCAGTGTATGTTGGGGGGGGGGGAAGAGAGGGGGTTTAGTTCTGCGCCTTAGTTGTCAACATATAAACCTCCAGGTGCAAATTATCAATCTCACTGGCACTAAATTGAGTTAAGGAAACAAGGATAGGAGGTCTAATCAGTACCAGTGTAAGTTGGGGGGGGGGGGAGACTGAGGGGGTTTAGTTCAGATTATTTCCAATATGCTGCACTTTCTTTGTGACATCATAATATGACAATAAGTATGGTTTGTATTGAATCCCACCCCTTGGCTGGTCTGATCTTAAAATGTAAACAGACTTTAAGATTGATTTGTCTTATATATTTCTTGGGGCATTTATATAATGATTTTCCAAGGAATACTGATCAACGAGGAACAAAAAAAAGCGAATAATCGGCAGTTAATGTGCGATACAATTCTCAAAATGACACCTATAGCTGAAATAGTCAGACCAAAAAACCTACATGACTGGTATGACTTGTACTTAGTTCACAACATCGTAAGGCTGACATCACCTATGTGCTTAGAACGGTTCTGATTGTGGCTGGGACACTAAAAGGGATTGATACATTCACATCCTCCTGTACTGAATGAAGATGCTATCTCTACCATGCAGAATACTGAGCTTAACCTGGAGCTGGTGCTGAGGAGATTAAATGTACAGCTGCCTCACACAGCTTCTGTTGGGAGATAAGGCTGAAGACAAAACAGGGGGTCTTTGATAGAATACAGTGGGAAAAGATTAAACACATGAATTACAGCATTAAAACAATTTTGATTTAAGCTGGTGTAATAAATTGAGCTTTTGATGTTTATTTACAATTCAAGTGGTATGCAAAACAGTATGTAACAAAATTCAACACATACTTTGTTATAGCTCTCACAAAAATCATAGCCAGTAGTGTTGTCATATGATAGCCTTTAAAAAGACTTTAAAATTAAATAAAAAATTCATGTTTACAACAAATATTCTTTGTTGCAAACAAAATTTGGTATACTCCATCTATTGACGTAAAAACTTTTAGAAATTACTTGGAACTTCTGTGGCAACGTCCATACCTGTGATCAGCCATCTTTGTTACAAGAGAAAAATATTTGTTCATGTGCGTTAGTGAGAGTTAGAGAAATCCCACCCTATGGATCAGAATTTGTGGGCTGAAACTTGGCAAAGCCTTGCCCCTCCCCACAAATTCTGACCCTCAGTTGGGATTTTTCTACTCCACAGCAGTACTTATCAATGATTCTATTTTTACATTTGTTTTCGTTTTTTTTTTTTAAATATACTTACCTGTGTACAGGGCACTCTCAACTGTGCACAGCATAGACCATGATATACCATAGCATACTGCATGAATAGATTAGGGTTTATGGTATTTGATTGAAATCATGAGTGAAAAGAACAGAAAGGAACCCGATATATGGGCTTATTATACAATGGCAGATTGAGGAATATTGTGTATGGATGACAAGTACACATTATGCACTAGTTTCAGATACAGTAATCATAATGCATGTGGCATGAAAATTGTTAAAAATGCTATTTTGCATGGCAAAATAACCTATATGCATTTTTGAACATTACAGTTTGTACATTTTTCATTTCATTACACTCTGTTGTATCATAGATGTTCTCATGTACATTTCATTATTTATTGACAAAAAGAAATCATCCCCGTGTTCAAAAGTAGCCAATGAGTTATCATAACAGACTGGTCTACACTTGCACATTAAAATTGGAACAAATCTTTAACTGATATCTGATTTTGAGAGTGAAAACTAGAATGCAAGTTCCAATGTCCAAATTGTCTTTTTTTTGTTTTTTTTTTGCTATTTAACTTTCTTAAAATTAACCAGAATAATAGAACTTAAAGTTTTGGAATTGTTGTCATGGTTGATTCTTCTTTTTGCATACTAAATTTTTAAGACAGCTTTATGCAATTTTAAGAATACAGGGCTAGACCAATCAATGAAATTTATAGCTTGATAACTGCAGCACATGCAGACAGAACAGGGTTTATATAAATCATTTGATAAATTCATTACATTTATTTTTAGCAAATAAACAAATAATAGCTGTTTCCAGTCTGCAATCATTGGTTGACTGGTTCCTTGCTGTAGGCATTTGGGATAATTTCTTGTCAAGTAGAATATACTTTTTATATACTGAGGACCAGTCTTTTTGTAGCTAAAATCCCCAACCGGGATTGATTTTGTATGTTATTATCTATTTGTAGAGCAAAATTTGTATATATTACGATGAAATAAAAAGATTTGTGAATTGCTGAAGATTTTTTGTGATGTTTTTAGTTTTCTCTAAACGTTAAAGACTACTACTTATGAATAATTTTCAAAACTCGTCCACATCTTTGTCTCATTTGTTATAAATTTTCCATCAACTTTATGCCAATTAATGCATGTCCCATAGAGTGAAGAATAATTGAGAACTTTCACAATGACATTAAAATTATTTTTTTAACCCTGGAAAATTTGTCACAGGCTTTTTTTATTCTTTCTGTCCTACAAATACATCACATATGTGATAGATTTCACATTTTGACCCCTGCCGGATCACTGCATGGGGCAGGGATGAGTAGGGTCAGGGTGGTGGATTATGGAATAAAAAGTAGGGGGATTTACAATAACATCAATTGGTGAATGTATAAGGAATGATACAGGATGGATGCAGGGCATATAACTCACTCATAACTCACTTGGCATTACAGCCATATGAGCTAAATTCCAAAACAAACTTGAAAATTTTCTGGGGTTCTTGTTTCTTCTGGAGAGATAGCAAGGCACCTGCTAACCCTTCATTGCAAGTGGCACTTGTTCCAATAACAACTGATTAAAGATAAACAAATCAAGACTTATATAATATGGCTGAAGAATGACCCCTTTTAATGAACTAATCTGTTACATGTCAGGAAATTAATGAAGCAAGCTTGACTCTAATTAATGCAGTTTTAATCATGTAGCAAACTTTTATACCAAAGTTAAAGGTTACAAAGTGGTCAGAAACTTGTGCTGCTACAAAATGACCACTGGTCTGCAGATTTGAATGGTGAATACATGCTTTTTAGCGCAAATTAATCACTGACTACTGCATTTGGTACTACTCAAAGAACTACAAAGTCATTCCTAATTTTTTTTAACCACTGTCAAACTTGTTATAGCTATCATCAATAGGTAAAATACACCTGTTTATACAGATCAAATAAAATCGGTCAATTTACATCCATAAAGGACAAATTTGGTGTGCTCTTAAGTGTTCTTTATATAAAGGTTTCAAGTTGTATATAAACAAAATGAGTTGTGAAAAGACCATTTGCTTATCAATACAAGTATCTGCAAGTCATTGAGCCATGGTAATTCAGCTGGTGGAGCATTGGACTGATAATCAAAAGGTCATGGGTTCAATACATGCGCAGGCCAGACAAGGTTGGCTGCCATGTTGTACCTTTGGGAAAGGCACTTAGCACCCATTTCCTCAGTACAATATAGCCGACAAAGTATTAAAAGGACCAATGAAACCAACAAAAAAAATAATCTGCAAGTCTTGAAGGTGGGCTTTACAGACATGATTGGCTGTTGTTTTGTGGAGGACAGAATTTTGGATCATGATCACAACCAGTGACCAGATATTTCACATATGCACAATGAACATGTGATCAGGATAGACTCAGATCTGTCATGGTATAACATTTAAGCAGATTAGGGTCTAAGTTTTCTTCACTTTGAATAAGATATAGGAATAACAGAATAGACTGATATGCTAGAACCTTATGGTGCAGAAGATCCATTTTGACCACCTATTATAATGAAAAAATGGTGTGCTCAAACTGTTTGCTACATTTTATAATGAAAAAATGGGGCACTCAAATTTAACTATCCTTCACATAAGAACAAGAGCCCCTTAAAAAGGACAGACATTCTGCTGGCTGAAAAGAATTTCGAGGAATCCAAGACAAGATCATTGTTTCTTTTCAACTGCCAAGTATTGAAACCATGTCTGATATTCTCAAGCAATAAAAATGTGGTGGCCTGCCATATTGGTAGTCATCTTGGCGACATTTTCATTTTGGACCAACCAGACATTGCAAGTTTTTTGGTGACTTTTCTTCCAGAGGAGTAGCAATAGGATTTTCAAGATGGCTGCCACAGTGGCCATATTGGCTATCATACTGGCATAATTTTTATTTTTGGACCAATAAGACATCATAAGAAGGCATGTAGGGAAAACCTGATGCTTATGCAACTGTCCATGATACAAGTAGTGAAAATGCAATTTTCAAAATGTCCACTATGCTGGCCATATTGTATGTCCTTCATTTTCGTTTAGGACCAACTGGTCTTAAAAAATTGGGATAAATGTGTGTATAAGGTTTCATGGCAACCTTGTCAAAATTTATAAGTTATTGATAATAAACTTGGACTATGGATGGACGACTTCCCATAAGCTCTTCTGGTCTATAACCTATAGAGCTAAAACTGATAAAGATGGTCATTGCAGTGTTTCTCCTGTATATGCTTATTTGTGTATCAATCCTATTTTCTTAATGGTAAATGAACTGAGAAATCAAAGTTGTTATTATTCCATTTATTGTGATCAGTCTCATATCTAAATTTTTTATGGTCAGGTTTCAACCACAGCTGCCTGAATTACCAAAGAGATATGATACTTCTCATGCCAGTACTATCACTCTTGCTAATGTGCAACCAGCTGTGAATAGTTCAACTCCAGATCTGTCACTGTATAATGTGCAACCAGCTGTGAAAAGTTCAACTCCAGATCTGTCACTGTATAATGTGCAACCAGCTGTGAATAGTTCAACTCCAGATCTGTCACTGTATAATGTGCAACCAGCTGTGAATAGTTCAACTCCAGATCTGTCATTGTATAATGTGCAACCAGCAGTGAATAGTTCAACTCCAGATCTGTCATTGTATAATGTGCAACCAGCAGCGAATAGTTCAACTCCAGATCTGTCATTGTATAATGTGCAACCAGCTGTGAATAGTTCAACTCCAGATCTGTCATTGTATAATGTGCAACCTGCTGTAATGACATAAGCCAGAATCTGTAATTTTATAATCTGCATCCAGGTGTAGATAGCATAAGTAATATATCATTAAATAATGTGAATCCAGCAGTGAATAACATAACCCCAGACATGTCACTCTATAATATGCATCCAACTAAATATCAAACCCCCAGATCTTCCATTCAATAATGCATAGCAGGCTGCAAATAGCATAACCCCAGACATGTCTCAGCATAATGTGACAAAAATGTGAATAGCATAACCCCTGATCTGCCATTAAATCATGTACACTGGGCTGAACATAGCATAAACCCAGATATGTCGCTGCATAATGTGACCCAGATGTGAACAGTGTAACCCCTGATTTGTCAAAAAATAATAAGCACCAGGCTGTGAATAGCATAACAGCAGATATGCCCCCACCCCCACGTAATGTACACCCAAATGTAAATAGCATAACCCCTGATATACCAGCAGTGATTGCATAATGTGCATTGTGGGGGTGGAGGGTGGATTGATTGACAAATTGTACCTTCTTACAAGGTGTCCGCTTTATTGGGTTATCGTCATCTAGAGGGTGATCGCCCTCGGTGTTGTGGCCCGGATCGAGTAAATATTAATATAAAGTGTGAAACTTATAGGTGGAATAAATAGAGATCTGAGCAGATATATAAACAAAATGACACGAGTCCCCGTACATGAAAGATAACAATTTAATCAATTACATAAACAACTGTGATAATACATTACACTAGGAAGATACACTTCTTTTTTAAATAAATCATTCACCAAATTTCAAACACAAATATACTTATATAAATAGCCAATCTGTTTTAAATGATAGAATTGGTTCATCATAGAATCGAGTGAACAATCAAAGTCATTGCCTTGTACAACTTCATAACCTGCTCATTTCCGGTTCATTCCAACTTCACTGTGGCTGTTCTTCTTGGTCCTTTCCACTTTTTTTCTTCTCCAAACTCTCTATTGTCCTCTCTTTCGACCCTCGAACTTTGTGTGGGTAGGTGGATACATAAGTATGTAGATACGTAGATACTTGGATAAGTAGGTACGTGAATACATCAGTGGAGCTATTTCCCCTTTCAAAATAAACAGAGAAGCAACCTAAATCTCCTGTCAGATATCCTACTGGGAATAGATCATTACTCCCCTCTCGTTATGTCAGATATCATCCTATCAGAATTCAAACAGATACCAAAAGCTATCTGGTCAAGCCAAACATGGCAGACCATAAACAAACCTAGTTTCATAAGATTGATGTACTTCCTAATGGCTATTTCAACACTGACTCACATTAACATCACACGAGACATAACAGTTCCGTTCTCATCTCAATTACACAAATGAATGAATGAAATTCATTACATGTCTTAACTATGTTATTTCCAGCGAATACACACATTCAAGTCTTTGGCATACATGAAATCTCACTTCATGGTTTAACAACGTTAATTTCAGTCAATACGCACTCAAGACTTTATCATACGTGAAATCATCTAAGGTCGGTGAATTCACATGGATTCTCGTAACTCATCTCAACTAAAGTAAAAGGTATGAAATTCTTAGATGCATATTTTCCTATAACAATCAAGACAACACATTCAAACAATTTGTCAAACTTATATAAAGAATATCATTGTATGGATTCATATAGATGAACTCACACAGTTGTATTCATATCAAGAAAAATTAATCTACAAATTAAACAAATAAATTCATGCAAATATAAGCAAATAAATCAAACAAATCGTTATATTGATATCAATGAATTACATGAGACTGGTGCACAATACCTTGTGTTTTCAAGCTTCACTCGCTTCTACTGCCAAAATTGTGTCCATTGACTTTCCAGACATCCAGTCCCTTGGATAATTGTTTTACGAGAGAATTTCTTCTAAATTCAAACTCAGAGTCTCCTATTTTTTTTTTCTCTTGCAGAAAAATGTAGACTGACAAAATTTTTGTGATGGGGCATATTAAAACCAAGAAATTTCGCGTGGGAACCATGCCCCTTATTTAGCGTAACCAATCCAGATTAAATATATCTACTGCCTTTTATAACTAGGCGCCAAAATTGCGGTCCGCCTGACCTCTAGATTTCCAAATAACTGATTCTGGACAATTTCAACTCTGACATTTTCGATACAAAGATCGAAGTTAACCTTTTCCTTCCAGTCTGTCTGACTGTTAAATAAATGAAGGCTTAATTAAGAATCACTTCCTCTTGCGACAGACATTAAAAATCCTTGCAGTATAGCGATTTAAACACACTCCTGTCCCCATAAATCTAATTAATCGTTCACCTGCCCAAATTAATGTGCTCTTTATAGATCGACAGAAATTTTCACCCTTACATGCATTCATCTGTTATTGCATTATGTTCCTGCAACTGTCAAAAGCATAACTCCAGATCTGTCACTGCATTATGTGCACAAAGCTGTGAACAGGATAACCATTAAATAATGTGTACCCAACTATGAATGGCATAACAACAGATCTCTCATTGCATAATGTGCACCCATCTGTGAATGACATGACTCCATATCTGTCACTGCAAAATGTACCAGCCAACCAACCAGGGTTTCAAAAACAGCCAAATGAGTAAACATTAACCTTCAAGCAAGTAACTTGCATTCAAGCTCCAAAACTCTCACAGTCTATAACTTTACTAAGAATATAAAGCTCAAATCACAGAACTTTCATATTTTTCTTAACTTTGGTCCTGCCACTAGATTGCCAGATTTCCATTATGTACAGTACCATGTCAAAAATGAGTAGCCACTTACACTGATATCAGAGGAAAACTATTTCTAAATAATCTACTAACGAAAATGACAAGAGTCCCATGAAGGTCTAATGAGCAAAAGGTATTTCCAGGGGCATAGTGACAACAAGATTTTTAAGATAATCATTGTGGCAACCATAATGGATAAACAGGCACCACCTTCATTAACGATGAACTAAGCATAATAACAAGTCTATTGGTGAAAGCCCCATATCGATATAGCCATCCATTTGGAGAAGAGTACAAACATCATATTTTCAAGATATGACTTAAAGAAGGAGTGGCAATAACAAAATTTTCAAGATGACTGCCATGTGGCCATATTGAATTTTCATTTAACACCAAATGGGCATCATAAAAAGTCTTCTGATGAAACCCCATGTCATTGTAACTTTCTGTTTGATCAAGTGCTGTTAGCAAATTTTTATGATGCTGCCATATTGTATGTCAGATTGGCACATTTATGTCTAAGACATGCTAAAAAAAATCTCATGTTGATACGATCATCTATTCAAGAGAGGTAGTGATAGCAAGATTTTAAAGATGGCTAGATATCATAAGAAATTCTTTTGGTGTAAACCCCATGCTGATTTCCAGCACAGCTGTGGTTAATGCGCCCACTAAAACATGACTGAAATATCCTTGAATGGCAAATGTACACTGTACAGACCAAAACACTATGGTTGTCATTTTTTGGTGGGTTTCCTCCAAACTTTTAATATTTGCCCAAAACAACTTAAGCTTCATCGCAAAAAGTTACTCTTGACCACTAGTTTTCAACTCTCCAGTTATATTTCTCTTTAAACCTTGAAATACATGAGACACAATTCTGCTTCCATCAATCCCCTGAATCCTAAATGTTTTATCCTTATGTTGATGGTACTTTCTGAAACATGAACACCGATAGACTCATTAAAAGCTATTAAGGACTATTGTTAAGTCAACAAAAAATGTCTACGATTGTCAATAATTGTGAGGAACATGTTCACTTCTTCTTTTCAAGATTTTTAGTCACCTGCTTATTTCCTGGTTTCTATAGAAACCTAATAAAAAGTTCATGAATTATATAAGATATTCCAGTTATTTCGGATATTTTCTACCATTAATATCTTTTTCAACAAACTGGCCCTTCTGACTTGTGCCAATTCCTGTCAGAAAGTCATATTTTGTTTACATCACCAAAGCGGTCTAAAAATAGCACTCGTTACAAAATTACTATTTCAAACTGAAGTCAAAACATTCTTTAGTGGAGAACAATTATTATCCAAACAGTGACCATATGAAATATTATTTCACTTAATATGTCGGCTTCTATTATTCAGGTGGATACTCGCTTTTGACCCAGCGCTGTAGGTGCACAAATTATCACATCAGATTTTGGGGGTTTGTGTTTAGGCATGAAGAAAAAAGTTCTGAAAATACTGGACCTGCTCAGTCAGCAAATTATATGACAGCAAATATGGGTCTATGTTTGTTTTTTTTTTTAAAGCAGTTAGGCATATACATAGAAATAACACACCAAAGTAAATTTTCATTCCACAGATTTCTAGAAAAAGGATACAATCTTCCATTGCTTTAAAAAAACAAAGTTGGGAACATGTTAGCAGCCTTTATGTCTTTCTGCAACCAGCAGTAAACAAGACCACTTAGTTGCATAACAGGACTTGAAAGGCTAAGGCAATGGAAGTCCACAGACACAATGGTGCAGTAGACCCAGGTTGAGGAAGCTGCAGTAGCTCAATCAGATAGAACAGTGGACTCTAATCCAAGGGTCACAAGCAGGGCTTGAAATTGAGACAAATCCACTAATCAGTGATTTTGATGATGGATTATAAAAGCCCCAGCTGTCACTAATCCATCCATTAGAGCAGCGAAAATTTACTCCAGTTGCTATCATAACAGTTAACAAATGGTCTTTTGTTGGATGTATCAAGCACAAAAAAACCATCAGACACTATTCCCTTTTAGTGTTAACTGATCTGCTAATTATGTTAACTGAATACCTATCAATATTCTGCACTTGACAAGGTACAATAAATGTCTGTGGCAGAAACTGACATTCCACACACATCAAGTAGATTAGGGTGATCATTGTCAAAACAGTCTTCAAGCACAGCAACCAGTCTGGTGTACTAGCCTTCACAGGGATTTCAATGCAGCCTGGTGTACTGGCCCTACACACCCATTTCAATGCAGCCTGATGTAGTGGTCCTACACACTGATTTCAATGCAGATGATAATGAAAGATGAAGGCAGGGTTCCAATGTTTTTTAAAACAAAATTTCCCCCTTGTTTTCCAGCCTTTTTCCTGGGTGAAATTTGATTTTTTTTTAAAGAAACACCTATGACTCTTACTTAATGGAATAAAAAAATATTTGGTTCAAAAATCATGCATTTTAAAAATCGAAAGCTGTTTCTATTTTGAGATGCTCCAATAATATCTGAATGATATGACCATGTACCCAAACACAGGATGTATCACGGGAAACCAGTATAACTTTTTAAATTCAAATAAATTTGTATGTAACTCATTTTAATTTACAAAATAAAACTGTTAACTTTACTCTTAAATACGCACATGGGCAAAAGAAAATCTTTTTGGCAAGGGCCATTTATTTTTAACAAAATACACTTAAAAGTTAAATACCTTACAATTAAAAAAAAGGGCAGATTTTTTTTCAAAATCCCACTTATGTCTAGTTGGTGCCCAAACATCTGCTTTCAATGTAATATATGGACTGTATATTCAATGTCAAGGACATCAAAAGCACAAGATTCTGAATTGATAATTTCCCCAGAAGTCAATACATTTTTAAGTATAGAGATGATTCTGCTATATGAACTGGGGCCGCCTGGCAGCCCCAGAATTTTTATTTTGAAATATTCCAATTGAATGTTAGTAAATCTTGCTTGCCAGAACCTTCACCTCATTCAATTTGGCATGTCATTGGTTTTTTAGTACATCCAAGCTCAATTCCAATATTTGGAAGAAATCAGGCCAACTACTCTCTTGCCAAAACAGGGCAAATTTGCAAAATTATGGAGAAGTGAGTGTGCAAAGTCAGCTGAAACTATTATTTTTGCATATTTTCACATGATGAATAAAATGTGGATGAAATACTATTAGATATTTATAAAAATAGCAACTTTTTTAAAAATATTGTTCTATCGCAGTTGTATAACATAAAATGGTAACCCCAAAGTAAGTTGCAATTGAAATCAGCTGCTGTTTCCATGAAATATCATATATGATTATTAGCAATGGACCTGGGTACATCCACCACGTCATAATTTGCTTCAAAGAGTGGTATACACATTCAACTTGTTACTTTTTTTTCATGTTTGGCAGGAATTCAGAAGAAAAGCAATGTCATTTTTGGTAATAAAATCATCAAATGAGCACCAAAATTGACCACAGTCCACTTTTTTCTTTGAAGGGAAAATTTACGAAAGGTTGCTGTTTTACTTTGATTCTTAGTGCACTGTATTAAGACAAAGAGGGGTGGAGGCACCATCTTGAAATCAATACAGGGTGAAGAAAATTTCATTTTTTGGGCCTGTTCAGGTGCAATGATAGACCACTCTATGATAACTATTTCACACAAATAACCTTCTAGTATGGGACCTGGAAGTACTCAGATTAACCAACATATATGTGTATTGTCACAAAGCTGACAAGCAAGCAGACAACTCCTCCACCTTCATAGCAACAGATGTATTACTTCTTTAATTATACTATTTTTTACTACTTTTCGTAAACAATGCACATTGGTAATGACTGATGCACACATGCTGTGCTTTGAATTACCTGTACTTATATTCAACACATGGCCTGAGATTCATTGCCAAGATATGGCTGAAGTGGTCTGGTGTGAAATGCTAAATAATTCTACTTCTTAACTTTTTAATGAACCAAAATAAGTTTTTTTGTGACAGTCTGTTTCACGCTTTTCGCATTGTAAAGGGAATATAGTTTGTAAAAGTCTTCAATATTCTAGTTTGTTGACTTATATCAACTTGGTAAATATGCAAAGATTCCTTTCCTTTCAAACAGAATTTGAATCTGATGTGAAACTAATGGTACTTTATGATCACTGGACACCATTATACTAGTGGCACCTGTAAGTAACAAACATGATTAATTTAATTAATGCAGCCTTAATGTACATTATATCTGATGAATAAATTTGCTTCATATTATTGACTTGTCATTAACAAAAAAACCGATATTTTTCTGCCAAGAACACAAGAACTACTGCCACTGCAATTTAAGAAAGCAACTTCTCCACAAAACAAGAACAAAATTATATAACTAGTATTGGTTTACACTATGCACAAACCCTTATAATATTAATTATTTAATCTGCTATAAAGAGACATTCAAGAATCAACTGCAACAAAATTATGAGTGATTACCAAGGTCTAAAAATAAAATTCACTGCAAAGGCACGGTAGGGGAGACAAAGGTTACTATTGATGATAATGTTTAACACCATGTTCCCAGTGCAAACTACCAAGTAATACGCCAAGATTTATCCCAGTAGATTTTTGTTAATTTTGCATAATTGGGGAAGAAAAAGCTTCATCATTTTTTCAACATAAATACCACAATCACTTGTTGCAGCCATACCAACACACTGTGATGCTACTAATTATATAGGGCATATTTACATTTTACATTGACTAGGTAACGAGTCTGTTTAATGCCCAATCACGACCTGAGCATTTGGATTGACTATACAAATATATTTAGGTCAAGCATCCAAATGATCCATAAACTGTATCTCAGCTGACTGAAGAGTTCCACAATTTCCAATAATTCTGCTAAATACACTATAAATTTAACTCCCAAAAAGCCACTATGTTGCACTAAAATATAATCCAGAATTATACCAAATAATGTTCTAATATTTACATTGTTGTTGACAAATATTACTGCATTGTGCAGTGATGATTGGAAAGATGTGGAAGTGTTTGCAAGGTGAGCAGATATGTCAGAAATTAGATGACGAGAGAAGACTATTATCAATATGAACAAAAGAAGAGAGTAAATAAGTATGTGAAATGCATGGAAAAAGCATACGAATGGCTGATATATGATGCAGGAAAGGCTGTGAAGCTGTGCACATTTCTGCACTGATTATTCAGAAAATTACAAATGTGTAATGGGTACTTGATTTGTTAATGGTTGTAAACACTTTCATAAATCAAACACTTGAATCAAACTTATGATGGTGCTCCTTAGCTCACTAGATATGGAGGATTATAACCCAAAAGATGCTATCAAGACAAGGCATGCTGTTGGACCAAGAAAAAGAGGTCTGCAGCTCCTTGAAACAAGTGAATTTTAATCTACAAGCTGATTATGTTTGTACCTAATGATTTATGATCTGATATCTACATCTGGTGCAGTGTGTGATGCTGTAATTGGATTTGGGCCAATATTTTACAGTATAATGAATGTACTACAGGAAGGCCTAATCCTCCTTTTATCTGGACATTTCAGTCTCTGAATGAAAATTCTGGGGAACAGAGTTCATCATAGATGCTTCCCGATAAGGTCAATAGCAGATGATATTCTGCCCATTTTACCTGGACAATGGGCAACCTGGCAGTTTCTCCTATATGCAACCTCCAAAACTGACCATTTTGAACAAGGCACACTGAAGCAAAATCAACTTATAAATTATAAATATAGATACTAACATAAAGCCTGATTTGCATTCTGGTTATTTATGTATGTTTTGTAACAGTGTCTTGAAATTCAATGAATTTATTTTAACATCCAAATACCATATAAACTCAATGGTAAATCTGCCAGCATACCACAAATATGGCTGCTGATGATGTCATTCGAAAACTATCTATTAGAAATTATGTTAATTAAGGTTATTCAATTATCCATACTAAATAGGTGGCATTGTGCATAGGTGTAAATAAATGTAACATGTAATATGTATTTGTAAAATAATAAATGTAATGCAAACCAGTAAGTAAAGGTCACCTCAAGGACTTGTACAAGACACTGGCCTTTATGGCAGGAACCCTGATAAAAAGTTTGGAAAATTGTATTGTTTCCTCTTCACAGAAGAATGTGGGAAACAAAATGAACAAAACTTGAATATAATTTTGTTTTCTATGAAGATGAGTTAGGAAAGATTCCTTTTTCTTTATCTCTAAATGATGGCAAAATAAAAACACACCACTGATATTGATAAAAAATGACAAGAGTCCCACAAAAGGACTTAAGCTCAACTGTCCAAAATGAATTTTTACAAATTTAAGGACATTTATTCTTTTGAACTGATAAGCGTTGAAAGCACCTTTCATATTCTTCAGCAATTTGATTTTCAAATCAGCCATGGTGACACAACTGGCACCATTTTCATATAGGACAAACCAGACATTAGAAGATTTTCTGTGAAAACTCCAGGCTGATATGACCACCCATTCACAAGAGTTAGTGACAACAAAATTTTATAGATTTTTATTGTGGTTGCCATATTTAATGTCTGTCAGACCCCATTTTCATTTAGGACTAAATAAATATCATAAGAAATTTGTAGGTGAAAACCGTAACAGAATATAACATTTATTGTGGAGGACTAGCAATATTAGAAGTCAAAGCAAGATGATTTTCATTCAGCCAACTAGATATCAGCAGGACTGTAAAATATGCCATTGTGGCAGCTAGACTGGATGTTCATATGGTGCCATTTTCATTTCTGACCAACTAGGCATCATAAAATGCCTTCTGGTGAAAACCCCATGCTAATATTACTTTCCATTCTGAAGGAGTAGCAATAACAAGATTTTCAAAAATGGCTGCTGTGGTTACCATATTGGAAGGCAGATCAGTACCCTTTCCATTTTGGACCAAGTCGGAATAATAATAAATCTTTCAGTGAAAAGCCCATTTTGATATAACCATCCATTCAGGACGAGTTCCAAAAACAAAATTATCCTAAAAGACAGATGGATGTCAGATAATGGATAACAGACAACATTGGTTCTTCTAGTCTATGAACAGTAGAGCTAAAAACTATTGTAGGAATATCACGTGTAATTTTTGTGACTTCATATCTAATTCGGGATCGTTTTTTGGGCTCCGAGTAAAATTCAGAAAATACAGCCATTATTATGCTGTCTATTAGAACACGTACACTTGAAGAAAAAGATTTTTAATGAATAGAACTCTAATTCTCACTCTTGTTCAACAAGATACAAGAGAAGCAACTCAATACTTTCCGAGTCCAATACATATTATCTCCCTTTTCCTATCATTAGTGTGTGTGTGTGTATGTATAAAAAAATTTATGAATAAATAGAGATAAAGTTTTATTAACATTTTTATTGTGTATAATGCACATTTAAAAAAAAAATATATTATACCTTGAAATATTATTGACAAATGTTCAATATTTCATCAGAACTCAAATTATATAATAAAAAATTATGCTGTGCATAATACTTATAATAAAAAAATAAATAAGTATTTTATAAATAATTAATCATAATATATTGAAAATTAATTTTAAAATGCCCCTTCATTTTTAAAGAATTAGTAAACTTATTTTTATGATATTAGTTTATACTTTCACTATTTAAGTTATTTTGTAAATTAGAATAATATAAAAATATTCTTAACTAATTGTAAACTGGGGACATAATTCAAATATAAAAAAAATAAAAAAAATTGATTAATGAATGTCGTATGCATAAAACTATACACAAAGCTTTGAACATGTTAATAGCTATAAGTAATCAATAACATTTCATACAAATATTCATTACATTCTGCTCATGATCAACTAAAGAATGCGTGCCGATGTCATTCAACTATTTGTGTAATAAGTTGTAAACTTTAATGAATTTGAAAATATTTTCATTTTAATGCAAGTCCACAACTGAATTCATATTCTGTTCAACAAAGGCAATTATTATCTAACACTAAAAGTTGAATTTTTTTGCCTGGACATACTACTGTTTCATTATAAATACTGAAAAACTCGAAGTCACCTCAAATGTATTTAAAAGTAAAATGCATCTATTTTTCAATACTGTAAGAAAAACATGCCAAGAAAACATATCAAACTTTAACAAATCACTTCATTTGCATCCAGCTTCTTTATCATATATACGGTAAACAGCAATTTATTGCAAACAACAACAGATAACTAAAAGATATTCCCGTGGTTTACAAATGCTACACTCTATTTGAAACTGTACTTATGACTGAATCACGATGTGTAAAAACACACTTTTAACTCCCATTACTATAGGTTTAAAATAACTAAAATGATAGTTCTAATAACAAAATGTTATCTTTCTCAGCAAGGTCCACCAAATTTCAAAATCAGATGGTGACCCAGTGGGTAATCTCAAAAAGAATTGGATAGCCCAGTTAAAATTTAGTAGCCCTAACAAGGCAATGAAGTCACTCAAATAATAATCTGTTGCCTTCTAATGTGTCATTAATTATTACTATTATTTATAAAATATTTTTCTACGTATATTTTAAAACCAGCATGTAAACTATGACCACATGACTTGCATCTAAAAAAAGATTTTAATAGTCTCCAGTAGCCAACGTTAATTATCATGCAGAAAATAAATTCACACTAATGTGGTCTTGAAAATAAAATGGTGGCCCCTTTAACAGAAACAATAAGAACATTCTTTCCTATAAAATCAAAGCAGAGGTATGGCCAATTCTACTACTATTACTATTCATAACATGGGATATAATAATAATAAGACTGATTTGGATTTTATTTTGATTTTAAAAAATTATTGTTCTTAAAATCTTAAAATCTACTAAATCTTGTATATCTCATTATACTACAACAAGTCATGATATCAAATAGCAACCCACTGGGTTACCTGACTTCAATATATAGTAGCACAATCACATCAATCTAGTATACCCTATGCTCTGGGCACAAGATTTGTCAGACCCTGTTATATGCCATATAGTTGACCACTAGGGTGCCTAAATGTAACATACGGTATCCCTTGGGCTCTGGGCACAAGATTTGTCAGACCCTGTTATATACCATATATCTGACCACTAGGATGCCTAAATGTAACATATGGTATCCCTTGGGCCCAGGGCTCTAAACACAAGATCTGTCAGACCCTGTTATATATCATATAGTGGACCACTAGGATGCCTAAATTTAACATATGGTATCCCTTGGGCCCAGGGCTCTCTGTACAAGATTTGTGATTTGTGATTTAGATTTTTAACGTAGCTTTAAAAAATTTTCAGTCATACTGCTACGATGTCTGCAGTGTGACACTTTATAGTGATGTTAGCACTTGGGTATCATGCTGCAGACATGCAGCATGATGTCTCACCCAGTCACATTATCCTGACACCAGGCCAACCAGTCCTAACACTAACCTCTTAATGCTGAGCGCTATGCAAGGCAGCTGTTAGTACCATTTTTAAAAGTCTTTGGTATGACTTGGCTGGGGTTTGAACCTACAACCTCCTGCATCCGGGGCAGACACTCTACCACTAGGCCACTGGAGTGGTCCACAAGATTTTTCAGACCCTGCTATATACCATATACACCTCCAACTCGATAATTCGCGCACACCAGGGTCCAAAAAGATAGACTGCACTATAAGCGAGGGTGCGAGTTACAGAGGGACCTCACAAAAATCCGCTAGACAAAAGACATCCAGAGAACTGCGGGGTTGGGGGGGGGGAGAAGTGGGCTGTTTAATGACCAAATCCTTGTTTTATAATCATGTCGAGAATACATGTAATTATCAATAAAGCGCTTTTTCTGATGAAGTTGTTCATTATTCTGTATAAATCACATTTATTTTCAAAATGTCCAACATCTGAAAGATTGATAACATGATTCCAAAAGGTTTCAACAACCAACACAGTATGTGAAAGCATTCGAGTATTATGTCACATCTTTTTGTTTTGTTGATTAGTCTGGTTCCCGGAGTGGAGTATGATAGTTTTTGCGAAACAAGGAGTCTACAAAGCAGGGAACCAGACTAACTGTTGATACACTACCAAACAAGATTCCTTTTTATTAAAAAAAACTGCAACATTTCGTGAGACAATCATCTATGTCGAAATTCAATTTCTGAATTGTTCAATTAGTACAATATTGATGTCATGATTTCATTGAAAGGAACAGTGAAATCTCTCATCATCCTTGAAGATATCTCTAAGTGTTAGTTCAGGAATTCTCTGAAACTCGTTTTATCACAACGGCCCGTATCTGTGAAACAAAGCTCTTTATTTTATGAAGTACTCACTTCACTTGGTTGCCTTGCTATCTTTAATCAGTTATGATTGAGTAGGGTGATTTAAGGTAGTTTAATTAGATTATGTACACAATAACATTTATACAGTGTTCAACTGTTCAACTGAAACGAGTTACCCGACATATGATTGGAGCCACTTGTTCTTAAGCATGTAGGATTTGTATGCCTTTCAACTTTTTTTGTTTATTCCACCTCCTTTAATTCAAAAGACATAATTAATGTGATAATAGAAAAGAAGGCCTGCTTTTTATTTAGTGCAACAATACAACAAATGTTTCCGCTAGTCCGATATCAAAACATGGTCACTACTTAATTAGGTTCTCAAAGAAACTCTTGCGGGAATAGCTGTTATGGTAGATTGACACATTTTACATTTAATTACAAGAGGACACATTGCATTTATGGTGATTACACTTAAATGGAACTAAAAGATAAAACTAGAACACAAATTTCAATTGATACAAAAAATTATTTAACTGGTATTTATTTATCAAAGTAGTGCTTCCACTAGGCATGACATTTTCATTGATCAAAATTTCCTCGAGTATCGTTAATTATGGTGTACTAATAATGTCATTTGGAAAGAAAATGTTATAAGTTTTAGGACTTCTTTTTCAAGTTGATATTTCATAAAATTGCTTAACATTTCCAGGTCCTATCTACCGTTTTCGACGATAAAACAAGTGATATATCAGTTTCCATTACCAATTCTGATCGTGATTTTCTTCAAGTTCAACAAATAGGAATAAAGTTTTTGCCTGACCCCATGTTATAAGTGGGTTAGTGAGTTATCATGGCGCAAGTTATTGAGGAAGTGGTGTAGTTGACCACTAAGATGCCTAAATGTAACATATGGTATCCCTTGGACCCAGGGCTCTGGGAACAAGATTTGTCAGACCCTGTTATATACCATAAAGTTGACCACCAGGATGCCAAAATTTAACAAATGGTATTCCCTGGGCCCAGGGCACAAGATTTGCTGGACCATGGATTCTCAAAGTGTCTTGAAAAACTGAAATGAGACTTTGTCTTTTTAAAGACTCATAATTGATTATATTTATTGTTTGAAAAAAATCCACCATATATATTTGCATACTAGTCCAACTGCAAACTTCACAGATCCTGATCTCCCATTGCATAATGTGCCAGCAGATCTTGGTCTATGCAGCAACCAGTAGAAATAATCACACAGACCTTATGTGAGAGAAGATCAGGGTCAATTTATGAGTATATACAGTACATCAGGCTGACACTAACTGAATGAACCCCTGTTAACAGACAATGTCCTGATACTCTGATCGCCATCCATTTCCATTCACTTATTGTGAATATAACTAAATGAATAATGGAAGTCCATTTATGCTATAATTCATGTGTTGACCAGCTGAGTAAGATATTCAGCAAGTTTCTTTACACTTGAGGGAGCAGTGTCTTTCAGAGCCATTGCCAGAATAATTGGTTTGTGGACATCTAACTTGGACATCAGCGTCTTTGCCAGAACATGTGTCATGGGCTGAAATAAATAAAATGATGCAGCAAATCATAATAGTATGTGTCAGTAGATCAATTAGCAGCTGTGTGCATACTTGGTTATATACAATACCCCAAACAGACAAATTATAGTTATTTGGATTTAAACACATGGTCCTATAATTACCTCCCATGCAATGATTGTCAGCCATCTTATGGATCTTCTTCCCGTAAATGGCATTAAGTAGAATTTAATATTGGTGAAACAATTATTGCAACAAAAGGCCCAAGTGGGTCTGAGATTGCTCACCTGGCTAACATATTCCCAATAACCATGTGCTAGAGCAGCTGCGCAAGAACTCGGGATCAATAGGATCCTATCAGTACAAATTTCTTCCATGAAAACATATTTCAGGCTTTCCATACCTTCTGCATCTACATTCATACTAATATAATGACAATGCTTTTTTAGAAACTGAATGCCCTTCATTCCAGAATGCTTTCTGTCAAATTTAGTATATTATGTTGATCAGTTTCCCAGAAGCTATTTAAAAATATTTCTATTTTTAGTAATGGTGGCTATGTGTTATGGTAGACTGGCATCATATGTACAAAATTTTAATTTTCTTCATGCCAGAAGGCCTAATATCAAAATTGGGAAAATTCTTTTAGATGGTTTTTGCAAATAAGTTGTTTTTCTCTTTTTAGCAACAGCAGCCATTTTTTGGGCAGACTGGCATCATTTATATATTTTTATTGCAGGATTTTTTACTTTTGAATCTGGTCAAATTCTGCTGAGTGGTCTTGATGATGTCATTTCAAGGTTCAACTATTTTTAGTGATGGTGGCCATATTGGAAGGCGAATTGGAATCATTTGTATAAATATAAAAGCCCTTCAAGCCAGGATGCTTTCCTTCAATTTGATCAAATTTTGTTGAATGGCGTACGAGAAACCATTTAAAGGTTTCTGTTTTAAACAATGGTAGCTACATTTGGAGTTAGATAACAATCATCTGTACAATCCAAAAGCCTTTATGTCAGGATGCTTTATTTCAAATTTTGGTCAAACTCTGTTGAGATTTTTGATAAGAAGTCATTTATAGATTTTTCTCATTTCAGTGGCACTGTTTATCTCATGGCAGATTGACATCATTTACTCAGATGTTTAAAGGTTTTTCTGTTTTTCAGTAACAATATTTTATTTCATGGCAGACTGGCATTATTAATCCAGATTGTATAGCTCTTTATGACCAGATGCTTTTGTCTCAAATTTGGTCAAATTCTGTTCAGCGGTTTTTCATCAGAAGTTGTTTAAAGGTTTAACTCTTGGTAAGAATGGTGGCCATATTTGATACTGCATTTACCACATATATTGGGGCTCAATAAAAAAATTTAAATTTTTTCCTGGCAAACTCATTGTGAAACTTTTTTTATCACCCAGGTCATATGTCTGAAGACTTTTGGAAATGAAATAATTTTGTGTTGAATCTGCACCCCCTCCCCTTGCACACTGCAATAAAATAAACAAAATGCTTATTTGATAATAAAATGAAAGAAACTAACGTATTGTTATTATTTATTCCTCTTTTTCTCATCATGAGCAATTTATTAAAGAAACAAATATATCCATGAACTCCATATATGTAGCGTATGCATCCATTCAGTCATTTGTATTGCTTATGTCAAATAACACACAACACATTGTACACTGATGTAAATTATAGAGAAACGAATCATGTTTGGTTGTACTTAAAGGTCTGAATGTCATCAAACTGAAAACTGGATCCAACAAAATCACAAATGCGAGAGAGCGGGGGAAATATCAATCAATTGCTTGAGGGCACCTGCCATTTGCATTTGACACTGTATTAGGTACAAATAACCAAGACTGTATTATATCCAGGTTAACTATATGATAATATCTTGCAAATAAAAATCATTATTTGAAAATACATTCACTATGAGTGCAAATGACAATCTTTTCACTAGCATGGGTTACAAAAAGTATTATTAAAGCAAATTATTGCTCTGTATACTATTTATCCTGTGGACATTTGTATCACATATGAGTACAGATGGTAAACAAACAGAAGCCTGGGTGATGAATAAACTCAACTGGCAGTGAGCTCAATGTTTGACTTTACAGACATGATATCAAATACAAAGGTTATTTTATTACAAAGAAAGCCAACCCCCAGATGCAACTTTGGATTCTTTTAAGTAAGCAGATTCTATTTTTTATATACAAAGTCGGCTGACGTAAGGAAGCCAACTTTGATTCCTTTTAAGTAGAATTCAAGGGAATTTTGATAATAAACTGTTACAATGAACAATTTTTAAAGTGACACAATCTAGCGCTTCATGCATGTACATAGAAGACCCAGCACCTCCCAAAAGATTTGGAGGAGAAAATAAAATCATTCAACGAATTCATGAACGCCAGAAGAGATGATAATTTCGACAACAATATGATCATTAACACAGATGAAACTCTAGTGCACTTTGATCTCCTTACTGGATGGACTGTCAATAAAAAGGGGGTTAAAAGTGTGAGAATTCACATGACTGGTGCAGATAAAAAAATCTTACTTTAGTCCTTGCAGTTTCCATAGCAGGAAATGTGTTGCCTCCAATGATAATTTTTCACAGCATCAGGTAGCTAGAAATATTCATGCACCAAAAGGATGAATTGTATGTGTACTGGAGAAGTGTTGGGTTGATGAGGTGATGCTGCAGTGGATTAAAGTTTTTTTCCTAGTACATAGTTTAAAATTTTTTAAAAATAAAATTTAAGTTTGAGTGCATTTTCTGACGTAATTTTTGAATGATTTAAAAGGTGTCCCACAATTTACAGATCAAAACAACCCAATGTGTCCCAGAACATACAGTGCACAAAAAATTACTTTAAAAATTAATTATGTTGTCCCATCAAATATGGTGTCCCAATATATACAGTAAATATGGTAGCATATTGGCATCATTTCTACAAATTTGATACAATTGTGTTGAATGGTTTTGTTCAAAGTTTTTTTAATTTTTAAAAATGGTGGCCACATCTGATGGCAGATCACCCTCATTGTTACAAATTTGATAAGATTGTGCTGAATCATTTTGCTGAGAAGTTTCTTTATTTTTACAAAGGTGGCCATATTTGATAGCAGATATTTGTACAAATTTGAAACCCTTACCAGTATCTTTTGCATTAAATTGGTTGAAATTTTCCAAGCCGTTTCTGAAAGGAAGTTAAAAATGGCAAATGCTTACGGACAATGTGAAAGTGTATCCAAATATGCATACCAGATATATCTGATTATCTGTTTCCAAATGGTATAAAATTTAACAAGCTCCTGTTCATGTTTTTGATGATACTAAGGAAGGTGGAGCAACTTATGTTGAACAAATGTACTTTCTCATGAATCATATTTCACCCAACTGCCATCCTATAATACACGGCTCCTACAAATAAATGAACTTTCATACAAATTCCTTGAAATCTGAATAATATATATGTACTTGGTGGTGGTATATTGTATTTATCCAAGAATAATGTGTACCAACTGTGAGCAGTATATATATAAATCAATCATCACATAAAACCCATACAAATGAAGTCAATACTATATAACCATGTGTAAAACCATCAGCATCAACTTAAATTTGTTGGCATACAATACAACAACAGATCTAGATCTATGCAGCTTGCAGATGAGTATGCATTATCTACTTGCAGATATGGTATCCAACTGAAGACAGACACTATCTGCATGAATGAATGTATCTGTGAACAGTACAGCTACAATAATCAACATGCATGCCAGTCAAAAGTTCTGCCCACATATCCAAAGAGTTCAGCCATTAGAAAATGTTCAGAAAAAGGGGAAATATTAACAAACAAAAGGGCTTTTGATTGAGAGAAGTCTTGGATGGTACATACAGTCCATTACATTTTTGGCATAACAAATAAAAAAAAAAAATCACTAAGTCATACAGTATGATAAATGATAGCTTCACAAAGACTTAACATAGGTCAACTCACCTCATCCTTTCCAAGGAGAACTCTGGTTGAGTAGCTAGGAGTTGCTGTATCCGTTTCCTCCAAGACATTTTCTCTTGTTACATCCACCTTGGAAAAAAAAAATTAAATACAAAAATACATAGTCCATTAAAGGATAGATACTGGTAGCAACCATAGTTTTGGAAGTACCATGTTATGCTAATGAGTGGGCAGATCAATCCATGGATGTTGTACAATGAAACCAGGTTGAAACTGATATTTAGTCTATAATTATATCTGAACATTCCTTACCATACGAAGTGATTCATGTCATTTGCAGATTGATCATCAACATGCTGGAATAAATGACATTTCATTCTATCTGTGTTTCCACAGCATAATATAACATTTGAACACATTTCATTTTGTTTGTGTTTACAGAGAATAGCATAACATTTAAGCATGCACATGTTTACACAGCACAGCATAGCACTTAAGCATGCATATTTGTTTACACAGCACAGCAGAGTATCTGAACAAATTTCATTTGAGTTTACACAGCACAATATAGCGCTTTTAAGCATACACATTTGTTTCATCATGCATATTTGTTTACACAGCTTAACATAGCATCTGAGCACACATTGTTTGTTTACACAGCACAGTATAGCACCTGAGCACCTATGATCATATTTGCTTGTGTTTAAATAGCATGGTATAACATCTGAGCACACATGTTTACATAGCACAGTATAGCATTTGAGCACACATCATATTTGCTTGTGTTTACGTAGCATAGTATAGCATCTGAGCACACAGCATATTTGTTTGTGCTTACATAGCATAGTATAGCATCTGAGCACACATCATATTTGTTGGTGTTTACGTAGCACAGTATAGCATCTGAGCACACATCATATTTGTTTGTGCTACATAGCATAGTATAGCATCTGAGCACACATATTTGTTTTGTGCTTACATAGCATAGTATATCTTCTGAGCACACATCATATTTGTTTGTGCTTACATAGCATAGTATAGCATCTGAGCACACATCATATTTGTTTGTGCTACACAGCATAGTATAGCATCTGAGCACACATCATATTTGTTTGTGCTACATAGCACAGTATAGCATCTGAGCACACATCATATTTGTTTGTGCTACATAGCATAGTATAGCATCTTAGCACACATATTTGCTTGTGCTTACATAGCACAGTACAGCATCTGAGCACTCACCATATTTGCTTGTATTTACACAGCACAGTATAGCATCTGAGCACACATCATATTTGTTATACAGTAGGAAGCCACAGTTGCTCAGCTAGTAGTCTACGTTTGACATGTAATCTAAACAGGTCCAATACCCACCCAGACCAGCCAGGGTTGGGTGCCTATAAGTGTACTGTAAAATGGCATTTAGCGCCCATTTCTTGGGCAATACTGTCTTAAAAGAGAAAAATATAACCAACAAAAACAAAAACATTGATTAGATATCACAAAACATTACAACTAAACATTTACTGTTTTGCACATTAAAATTTATCTAAACTTGTAATTCACTAACATGACAAAAAAGTTTGGTTTCACAGCAGTCTCTTTTAATTTATTTTTATTTTTCCATTAAAATTGTGTCCCCAAAAAGGGGGAACACTGTATTGGCACAATTGTCATTCTTCGAGTGACCGCTTTTCAGAAACAACGCGTAATGTCAAACAATGTAACTTAAAAGGTATATAAATGATGTTATCACCTGGTTATTGTACAAAACCTCTGACCGACTGATACTGGTTATCAACAATCAATAAGAGCATGCATCTGAAATGATGTACAAATTCATGGATTAAACAAATATGCAGCAATGCATTCAAATTTCAGTTGCAAAAATAACATTTTCCAAAGACTTTAATCGTTAGTATTTTTTATTATGACTGGTTTAGTATTTCATGGCAATACAAATTATTTAATGAGAAGGTAATTAGATTAAAGTGCCTCGCCTATGGACACACCAAGGTAACCAACCCTGGCTGATCTGACGGTAGGATTTTGAAATTGTGCCTTTTTGATTACAAGTTTGACACTAGCCAGTGTGCTACCATGGCCCCCATATCTATGAAAAATCACGTAGCTTTTCCAACCAATTCTATTTTTTTTATTTATCATCACACCACTAGACCACTAGATTTCACAGACCTCATGATACAATGTATTTAACAACGGTATTACTGATATTTCTGGGGGCACATGCATTCAAATCACCAGACTACTTTATCTACCGTAAATACTCGCTTATAAGTCAAGGTCAACTGCAAACACCATTGACCTTAATCTACCAACACACAATACATGAATGGATCATAGTCTATGTTAGTTGTTCTACTGGTTTCCCCAACAAAATGCAGGTACTCAAATCTGCTGCCATGTACGCAATGGCAGATCTGGGTATGTGCAGTTGGCCTCCACTTATAAGCAAGTTTGTCAGTAATAAAATCAGTGACTGTAATAAAAATAATCTTATATTGGTACAAATGTTGCCAAATGATAGAAATTATTTATTTCATAAATTTCACATTACACGAGCACCAGTATAAAACCCTCTATTTCAGGTCAAGTACATGTTCTTGAATGTTCTTGGAGATGTGTCCTAACAACAGGAGTTTATCACAGAACAACGAACATGGTGCATCATACTCTGCATGTTCCACAATGTTTGTTCTTGTCTACTCCCACTTCTGATGTGGTGTGAGTTCTCAGCTAATGTTCTTCATGCTAGAAGAACCACATGAAAAGTTTTCAGGCTGAGAACTGTCTCATCCAAGAAACCAAGATTGTCAGTATTTGATGGTACTGTGCATGTTATTACATGTAGTTCTACTGAATATGACATTGTCATAACTTACAATCATGGTGACTGTGCTCATAATGGAGACAAACTGTAACACTTGGACACTCGAGTATAAATATTTTCCTCCCTGTACACTTATGTTGGAAATAAATGCAGCAGTGTAATTGCTGAATACACTACTTTATCTTTCCATGATCAATGGCAATGTGTTCTCAACTGGTCTGTTGCGTATATGGCAATGAACATACTCTTCAATTTGCCAGCATGGTGTATACTTGATTCAGAAAGTCATGTGTATTTAATTTGTATCGTGTGACTGACCTTACTGTCACTTAGGTTTTTATATTAGCATTGTTTATAATAAAATTACCCATTCCTATCATAACACCCGAAGTGAAATCAGTCTTTTAGTTGTGCTCAGTTTTTAATTTGAGAGTATTTATTTATTTAACTTATTCATTGGAATTACAAAGTGCTCATTAATCTCAGACAAAATCACTATTTTGGGAATATTGTGAATTCATTTGAAGACATTTTGGATTATCTCATTGTTATACATCAAGACTGTTAGCATATCAACACTACCTGAGGCTATTCAAACATCAGCACATTCAAGATTGAAATCCATTCAGAATACCAATGAATTCATTTGGAATACTCTATACTTTGGAACTGTGATATAACTTTTTGGACTATTTGGGATAATTCATAATACTGTATGTTCTTTTAAATTTTCAATTTGTATTCAAGGGAAATAAATTATTTGTTGAATTTTACAAAACTTGTTGGATTCTCTCTTTTCTGTTACTTAGTTTAATATCATAGTTAAAACAAAGTTTAAAATCAGTCAATATGATCTTTTCTCATAATTTTCTGAATTCTTTTTAATACACCCTATGGGTGCAACCGACACAGCTTTCTTGCATCCAAGATCAAAACTAAGGGTCAAAGGCACAATATCTCTGCCTAAAATGAACACTGCTCTCGCACTGGAAAAAAATGACAATACTTCATTACCTGTCATGCATAGCAGCACACAGAATATTTTCAGCTGCAAAAAACCTCAAATAAAAAAAATTTACATTTTTTCTCCATTTGTAATTCACACCAATTTTATGCCACTAGTATGCAGGAACAAAAATGTTTGTCAAAATTTCATGATGCTAACATATTTTGAATTGCAGTATTATCAACTCAAATATTTGCAAAAGAATCCTCCTGCTTGCATTTTCTTAAATGATAATAACAGACTACCAAATAATGTTCCACTTACAAGCATTCCTAGCTTATGGTACTGGGTAACAATACAAAAGATTCTGTCCTCAAATTTGCAGCAGACTAGTTCTGTCTTGTGTGAATTCACCTCTACTGCAATCTGAAAGATAAATACACATGCATATGTAGATGCGTATGACAACTTACATTTTGTAACACACACACACACACACACACACACACACACACACACACATACACACCAAATTTTGTATCTACATGGATCTTTTTGGGTGAACAATAAATCACTAAAGGCAGACTGGTATTTAGATTTGTATACCGTCCTGTCTCATTTTCTGATGCACCTTTATATTCACGAGATGTCACAAACTGGTTTTCAACAGAATGCTTTTTTTCAATGACATTATGACCACATCAATTTACACTTGTCAACACTAATTCACACAAAAATATCTGTGGAAAATTCTATCATACTTACTTTGTATACTGATTTATCGGTCAGATTCTATTACAAACAGTAATCATCCAGATCTACTGGAACATTATTTGTTTGGACTAATCTTTAAAACAAGCAACATAGCACATTATGTGATGGCAGATCAAGATCTTTGTTGTGTGCAGTATATACAGTAGTTGTGAACTGAGACACGATGCATATCATGAAATTACTGAATTTGTCTCACTCTCTTCTCCCAATCCTTGTAAAAATCTTTTTTGATGGTGCAACTTGCCACCATTAAAGCATTTGTCATGTACTCAGTGTGCAGTAGGAATGTGATTTGCATTGGAGAAACTGCATCAGCAACATTGTTCAGAACTAAAGTTTGATGTGGAGCTGAGTTTAAATAGTGGATCTTTTCTTGTACACAATTCTAAGAATAACATAACTTTTATCACGTTTTTCACATTTTTCACAGTAATTCAGTATCCCCAAATTTATTTATTTTATTAAAGTATTAATGTTTCCTATCTGATCATACAATGGCAATTTTACTTGAAAAGTTTTTCTTAAATTTTCTTTTGTAACTCGGAGCAGCCGTGGCTCAGTGGTTGGCATGCCGGGCTCATGACAGAGAGTGCAGGTTTGAATCCTGCCATCGGACCAGCCTGGGTCAGCTACCGTGGTGTCCTTGGGCAAGGCACTTTACTCTAATTGCTTCAGCACTAAATAACCTACTTGTGTTGTGCTGTAAAGCAACAAACCAAACCAAACTTTTCTTAACTGTATCTTAACATTTTGTACTTATTTTGATTTACTTGTCATTATCTGTATAGAGTTCTAAGAATGATAAGAAACTAAAAAAAAAAAACCCCTTCTCCTGTGACTTCCAGTTCCCATATTTGCACTTCAAGTGAAATGTGTTTGGGTAAATGGGTCATATTCCAGCCATTCGGAATCTTACTCATTTACATGTATGCACAGGCATATCTATTCATTTTATGCACACAGGTCAATACTAAACAATGAAATCTGCCCGGAACAACTTACTGGACATCACTGCTGAAACTACTGAAGTTGCCTACAAACTGGAGCTTTCCACCATCACAATTTAAATGCATTTGTCAGCTACAAGTAAAACCCATTGATTCTCAGGGCAGGGTTAGCCACTGGATTTTGAAAGTTGCAGTCCAGGACTCTTTCCTTGACAGAAGTTGTCCCAATAAAGATTCTTTTTTTCCCCTTGCAATAATTCAGAACATTATGCGTGTTGGGTCTTCAGATTGTTAATGGTGATTCAATGTGAAATATTTAGTCGTACAGTTACAGAATGAAAAACTACTGCAACTGAGAACAGAGATAAATGTGATTGTTTGCGATGTTACAACTAGAACAATGCTCAATGGGTTTACCTTTACTTTTTGTGCAGCTAGAAGGAATCTTAGATGAGATTACATTTTTTTAAAGCTTAATTCCACTTCAAATCACTAAATTTGGCAGAACACTGAAAGACAACAAAAATGACCACATTCCATTCACCTTTTTCAATGCATCTTCAGTGTTTCCCTTTACCCTCATTTGCGCTTCAGAGATCCCCCCCCCAATTTTTAATGACCCCCAGTTTTGATATCAAAGTTTGTTTTTACTCAGTCTGGTTGCTAGTTCTGACACCAAGGAGATTTTTCACCCTGTCTTGCAACCCTATGGGTTACACTGATCTTTAAGCAACACAACACAGCATGCTACATTCACTTTCTCCATCAATTTCTCCATTTATGTGCCCTTCTTGGTCATTACACCCTGTATTTTGGCCACATGACTTCATATAAGCACAGCAGAAATTATACATTGTAATTAATTCTGATAGGAGATTACAGTGTTGCAATTACAAATAGGTTTAAATGTTAACAAACTTCAATAAGAACAAGCAACAGTCAAGAGTGACTGTGTGAGTGTGTGATGTATAAGTAGATGTATATTTCTTACAATAATAAATGAAAACCAATTTTCATTTGCTGGACGAAAGCTTACTTGAAAGATTATCTGCATATCAGAAATGTAAACAAATGTGAGCATCAAAAGAAACTGCATGGGCAGTAACTTGTCCCAGGTTTTTCTAAATATCGTATTGTAGACTGCCCTAACGATGTGCTCATCCCTGAATTATGCACCATAATATTTCTCACGACCTTATTTTGAGATCCTGATGTCATCAACCAGGTCACTAGTGCTTGATGACACTAACTACTGATAAGGAAATATGTTCTACAATTCAAGTCAGAGAAAACACAATGAGGATGCCCAATTTAACTAATGCTGTATTTGCCTTAATTTTCTGTAGCTCTGGAGTGAGCGTTAGCTGTTCAAGCCAGGACTGCTGTTCACATGCTGGTTTTCTTTACCTATTTATCAACACCAACATCAAAGATTTCTGAGAAAGCAAAGACAATGTAAAAATCTGGTTAAACAACATGCACTTCTTACATCATGTTAGAAAAATTAAATCCAATGGAAAACTATGCAGTATGAAATTTTCACCGACATATTTTAATATGAGGAATACATTCATTTTTATCTAAAAGCCTGATAAAATAAAAAATATAAAAAATGCACAGTATTTTTGTTTCTTTCATATTTTTGTTACCATTATTTAAAAATATTTTATTGCAGCCAGTAAGTATTTGAAAAGAAATTATATATTATAGATATAAATATTAATACTGCATATCATAAATGACTGTCTTCTATACCTTGGCATAATTGTCACATTCCAATCTTATGTCATATGGCCTTTATTTATGGGGCATGAACCCTGGATGAACTTGTGGAAACAGATTAATTTTAACATGCTCAGAATAAATGATGCTAGCACAGAATTCAGAGAGTTTATAAGAATTTTTCAACAATAAATAAATTAAGTAGATATACCGTATTTCATGGATTTTTTGTACCCTTTAATTTTTCGTACACAATCAGTTATCAAAATAAAATAATTATTTAAATGTATCATAATTTTTCATACATGCCACTTTGTATTAAATTAAATTATCGGACAGAACATTTCTACTAAGAAGATTTACGTTTGCAAAAAAGATCGAAAATACTGTATTGCCATTTTGTTTATACAAAAATTAATACTTAACTGTTGGTGAGAAAATGCAATGATTGATGCATAAGCTCTCTTATTGTAATTACAATGTCTACTGGTGTTTATTAACAAATGGACAAAGGGCTTCACAGAACATACCTATAAATATTATCGTTAATTAGTTCTCCTTATTAAGCCTGTCACCATATCAAAACACTACGTGCATTTTAAAATGAGTTTGGAAGCCCTTTGATGTTTTTTCCTATCCAACAAAAATTTTATCTCAGTACATGCCAAAGTGAAGACCACAGACCATTGGTCAACTAGTCTTATTGTTTCATTATAGTCATACAAACATAAAATTTAAAAACCTTGTCATTTTTCTATTGTAAATTTGAAAGTCATGGACTCGTTAAATCGATTCATATATATATATATATATACATATACTATCTTTTAAGTGCTTGTACTGTTTTGACTTGAATATAATTAACATTTTATTGCAAATCTATTCTACGATATACCCCTCTATTGTTATCTTTACTGGAAAGTTCGAATAACAAGTAATGCATATGATTGCTTGTCCTTACAACATCTGCTGTATGGACAATGGCTTCAATAGCACAATGAGAGATTTTCATTTCCCTAAAGAAAGCCTCGTTTCCCTACTGGCAGATTTGCTGATTTGACCTCTTCTGTTGATTCAAAAGTTACAAATAAAAACTGCCCTGAATAAATACAGTCTTGTACACTGACAAAATTTTGTTTCATCTCTCTCTCTCACATACACACGCACGCACACACACACACTTGCGTGCATAAACGTGATTTCAAGTTCTTTATTTTTTTAATTGCAATTTGATAATGAGATTATTGTTGCTGTAAAAATACAAGTTGCACTTAATTTCTTGACAATGTTGCATACAATTTACCAATAAATAATACCCATAACTAATGCGTGTTCAAACCATCTTAATCATTTTGCCAACATTATACAACATGACAGCCACATATGCTATAAATGCAGACAAGCTTGCACACTGAGACATAATCTTCTCTCTCTCACTCTCTCTCTCGTTCACTAATAACAACAAAAATCTTTTTGAGTACTTTTATTTTTTATTGTAATTAGATTCTTGAGTTGAGAGCAGAATGAGACAAAAAATATACATTTACTTTGTATGTTTGTACCGTTAGGTTGTCGAGTAGCATGTGTTCCATAAAACTTGTTCAGGTACGATCCCTTTATTTTTTGTACATAGTCAGTACCACAAAAAGATAATTATTTATTTTATATATCATTTTTTACATGAAATTAATAATTATTTTTTCATGTATGAAAAATTACATGAAATATGGTAGTTAAAAATTTTTTATAGTGAATTTAATAGTTTCTTGCACTATTATAATGCAAGCACTCAAATTCATTTTGTGGGTACTAACCGAGGCAGGTCATGGATACTATTATTGTAGACCAAAAAGTTGTTCTCTGCACTTTTTCTTCTTCACGTAAAAAAAAAAAGAACAAAGGCAGAGAATGACTTGTTGATCCACAGGCCTCTAAAATTCTATCAGTGTGATTAGAAAATATGGAATAATATCAGGGAGGGGGGGAACCTATACATACTCCTGTACATACATACATGCAAGGCTAGGTTGACAACGTAGTCTCTAAATGGGAAGGGGTGAATATAAAAATCTGTCAATTTCCTATGCTGTGGGATAGTCCCTTAATACGTAAATTCTAAATGTCTCATACAAAATTATAAACAGTGCAGTCTTTATGTATTTACTAATCTGTAAATTTATTGCTGAAAATAAAACAAAAATGTTTGATGTATTGTTGTAAACTAGGACATATGTAAATAGCAAAGGGAGATAATTTCGGTTGCAACTATCATTCCAGGAAATTCACATTGAGTATGATGCAGCTTCGCTATCAGAAATGCAACTTGACTTTGGAAATGAAGTCACACTTAATTTTTGTCATGTTGGACTGACAATAATTTGTTTTCCTGGATTATTTTGGAACTCATGAAAATCAGATGATTACCATTCATTCTTTTAGGCAATGTACGATTTGTAAAAATATCTTTAAAAGCATGGGAAATTTTTTTTTGTATTGCATCTCTACCCACTGACAGACTCAGTGTGTGTGTGTGTGTTAGTCCTACAATGTTTTTGGTGCTACGTCTTACTGCCCAAATAACATCTTCATGTAGCATGTTCTGATGTTGACTGACGTCAGAACAAGCATCAAAATTTTTAAGTATATCTCACACACTTGGCAGCATATATTGAAGCTTTACCACAAATTAAAGTCATGTTGAATTGGGCACACTTTACTATGATGTCGTTTTTCAAACTGATTAAAATTCTCACACATGCAAATGGATTTATTTTCAAGTTCCACTTACCTACATTTCAGCTGGTTGGAGTGCGAAGTAAGCAGGGAATTCTGTAATTCTGTAAAAGGATGATAAATGTCTTGAACTAAACGAAGCTATCTAAACACTTTTTATAATATTACCAGTAGTATATTTTTATTTGTTTCATTAAAGAAACATTCATCACCTTAATCCAATTACGGCATTCCCAGCTTCCATCACATTCCAGTCAGCTGAATGGAACATCAAAATGCTTCCATTTGCTACTGTCAGATTCTGATTCCATCTGGATAAAGACTGCAAAATAAGTATACTCAATTTGATTTAAATTTGTGGAAGAGTGTCGATATGGGATGCAAAGTGTATGAGTTATTCTTGAAAATGTTACTTCTTGTTCTCCTGTCAGTCGACTTGGGAGCACACTATAAAAGTTCATTATTAAGGCAGTAAGACATAGCACCAAAACAAAAATAGCATTGATACATCTTACATTGTATGATTACTTGGGAGCATGCTACTGAAGGTTGCTATTAAGGCAGTAAGACATGGCACCAAAACAAAATGGCATTGATGCGTCTTACGTTGTATGATTTTAACTACAGTGCTATGATTTTAAAGGTCTAACTGTTATTGATATTAAAACTTAACAAATTTCTATAGAGATGTAAATGCTCGTAATGTACTGAAAACGATGTTCTGTTAAAAATAGCGGCCATTACGGTTCAAAACGAGTGTGATTCTTACATCGATATGGAACTGACAAAAATCCGGAATTTTAAAATGACTGTATTTTTGTAGCATATATTTGCCTTTGTCCTACAACTTAAGACACATCAGCTGATATTTTTGATCTGGAGGGTGAAGGGTCTTACTGCCTAACTAACTGCGCTGTGTAGCATGTTTTGATGTTGACTAACAGTGTAACGAAAGTCAAATTTTCAGATATATCACACAAAACTGGCAACCAATAACGACGCTTTTCTACCAAGTAAAGTTATGTTTTTGTCAGACTTTACTTACCTTGATGTCTTTTCTCTAATAAATTCAAACTCTCACAAAAGAAATGGACCTGCTTTCAAGTTCTGTTGGCCTACATTTCAGTTGGCTGGAAAGCGACGAAAGTCGGGAATGCCGAAATCAGGTTAAGTTGAAATATTATTCTTTAACGAAACGAATAAAAATATATTAATCCTATTGGAATTGTAAGCAACGTTTCGTTTCGTTCAAGAAAGATATCCCCCACATGAACCTACTTGAACATACTTCGGCATACCTCGACTACCGTCGCATTGTAAAAAATTCAAATGTATGTCAACAGAACATGAAAATGCCTCCATTTGGAAGTGTCATATTTTGATTCCACCAGGTAAAAGACAGCACAGTAAGTATTTTAGTTACACATAAATTAGTGAAAGAGTGTCAATATAGGCTGCCAAGTGTGCGAGATATTCCTGAAACTGTGACTACTCATTCCGCTGTCAACCGACCTTGGAACAGGCTATACAAGACCGTTATTTGGGAAGTAAGACATAGCACTAAAACAAAAACATGTGCTATGTGGCATCAGGTCACAATTAATAGTTCCGGTTCAGTATCCACGAATGTAGTCCCAGTCCATTTTTTGAGCATTTTTTCCTGTCTCCGTTTGGTGGTGATACAAGAGTTAGATTTAGGCATTCTTGGTATGGATTTAAAAGCAATTGTTTATTCTTTAGAATATGAGCTTATGGTGTGGTTGTCTGTGTGTGTTTCGGCGACAGTGTACAGTGAGTAATAAGGTCTTGATGATGATCCGGAAGTGAAATCTGTGTTCCGTTGCACGTTGGTTTGTTGACAGTCAAACCTTTCAAAAAAATGCAGGTCAACCTTTGACAAGAACATCACCGTGAAGTCATCTTTGAAGGTATTTTAGATTAACATATGATTTGTATTGATTGTCACACAGTGGAAAGTTCAGTACTGAGAAACAAATGTCGAGAATATATGGTAAAATTAATTGTGTTCTCTGGCCATGTCTTACATTGTAGGACTAATATTTGCCTTTACAACACTGAACTTTCAAATTAGCCTAAACTCAAACAAAAATCGAGAAAACGTGGCAATGATTGGTCACCAGCCAGTATGTTCGTTAAATTTAAATTCATAAACATCAATGGTAATTATTATAAAGCTTACACGACTATTCTTAACTGGAAACGAAGTAGGCGACGAATCACGCACATCTTCTTTAGCCGCCGCCATATTTTACGGGCATGCCTAACTCAAGAAAAGACGCATCATACATACGTTGCGGAAAGATTAGAGAATTAACCGATACGAATGGGTGCCATAGCAAAACCGATAAAGAAGAGCGAAAAGGGAGAGTAATGGCTGCACCCTCCCAACCCCAACAAAACAGTATCAATATTCTTTCATATCAATTTCTAATAACACCTAGATCACGCAGTATAATCCTTATTTTGTCTTTATTTTGGTTTACAATTTGCATACCACCCACATAAAGTAACTTGAAACCTTGTAAAATCTAAGCTATGTTCCAGTTCAATGTTATGTTTTCTGAAATAAACAAGTACTATGTCGTAAATATTGCCAACCCAATTTAGATTTCTTCAAATTACATTATATGGCCCCAGAGTTGTGGTAATAATGTTATCAGGGGCAATATGATATCCGTTCCATAATACAGTTATGGTCATCATTAACGATGAAAAGCTACACAACGAAAGAGAAGAGGGTAAGAGATGAAATGTCTGTTAGCTTTCCGGGCCTTGTGGGTTTTTTTTTTTATATCGGGCGACATACATCAAGATAAAAACACCGGTGAGCATTGATTTCTGTCTTTTGCATGAAATTTCGATGTTTTGTGTCAGCAGAATAGATCAGGCAAGGCACCCCATATTTTAAAAAAAGTAATAATTTTTTTTTTATTATAAATAAATTAAACAAAAACAGCTGCTCGTGAGACAAGTTATCTATTTATTAGTTTGTATTGAATTCACTGAATTATACTGCCTTACAAATTACCTTACATAATTAAGAGAAGCTAATACCGATATATTTTCCATTGTCCAAATGATTTCTATAGGAGCACTTATTACATTTTCTAGAATGTAAAAAAATGTATTAAGGCTCAGTCAGTACACAAGATACAGTATCTTCGCTAGCCAAGGTTCTGATATGTTAACCCTATCTGCAACTTGGCGGATCGAGAAGATATTTTAGTGCTTTATCCTAGTGATATCTTTCGGATTTCATGAGTTGCCACCCTTAGTAATGCCAACTAACCAATAGCGTGTAACAGCGGTGCATTGTATATCGGATGAAAATGGTGAACGTATCTGACTTTGAAAGGATACTTTGTAAGTTTAATATCGAAAGTGTGACTACCTACCAGAGAGAAGCCATTACAGTGAAAGTATTTGTACAAACACGAACCGGTAGTAGAATATTGCTTATTTATAAGTTCATACAAGTTGTGTGCTCCATATCTCGATCATGTAGGAACAGTGTTCAAATTTGAGCAACTTAATTTGATTGGATGCGGTGGCTTGCCGCCATATCCACTGAAATTCACAGACCTGAAGCACATAAATATCTGCTCGATCCGCCAAGGTATAAATAGGGTTAACATATCGGAACTTTGGCCAGCGAAGATGACGATACAGGCCAATAATGTGATGAGCCCGCTCCGCCATATGGCTTTGATGCAGTAGACATGTTTTTATACCACATGACCTGATGAAGACAAGTTGGCGTGATACATTGTTGATATGACATCCTAATCTCCACTGTACTTTTCAATCTGTAAAGACACTATAATGAGCTAGCTTCTAAATACAGAATTGTAATTTCCATCTACAGAGACAATTGCATAATTTCTTCGCCTGAACATTGTCAAAATAGTTGGTCAGTCAGAATAGGTATTGATAAGTCAGAATAGTGCCCGTCGGTCAGAATAGTTGTTGTTCATTTAAAATAGGTACTGGTTACTCAGAATAATTGCTAGTCAGTCCAAATATGTGCTTTGTCAGTAAAACTAGGTATTTATCAGCACAGTAGGTTCTGGTTAGTCACAATAGATGTTGGTAAGACAGGGCTAGTCCTTGTATTTGTTATTAATCGCGTTCTTCTCTTTCTCACTATCTCTCGGTAACAAAAACACCAAGTCATGCCGCATGAACATTACGTCAAATTTATCGTTTGTAACACTATTCTAACACAGTGTATCAATGTACTGATCTCGAATTCCTCAAAAGTACACAAAGCACAGTTACAAATATTAGTAAACTTCAGAGTTGGTTTCGCCTGTATTTAAACGTAATTTTGTTTGTCGATCCATCACAAATTCCCCTAGAGGGCAACAGTTACATTGATAATATTAAATTCACATAGGTAACCACAGTGTCCCAAACTTAATGTTAAATAATTCCCATAGAAAAACATAAATTGTAATGTTAAATTCCAAGTTGGGGGGGGGGGGGCGGGGGATGGGAGGATGTCTGTATACCTCTAATGTGTAAATTCCCGAAGAGGGCCATACCATCCCAGATTTGTCGCTATGTTAAATTCCTATCGCCACCATAGCCTCTCAAACATAATGTCAACCCCTTACAGGGGGCCTTAGTGCTATATATAATGTTAAATTCTAACATGGGTCCATGAAACAGTGACCATTTTTAGCATGGACTTCAACGCCAATGTTAAATTCACACTACCGCCATACTGACCAAAATTTACTACAGTGTTAAATTCCCATAACTAATACACCGATCGAAATGCTTATATTAAATTCCCATAACCGTCATATCACTACAAATGCTGATTTTAAATTTACATAGGCCCCCATACCAGCCCAAATATGCCATTATTTGGCCCTAAATCGCTCATATTAGACGTAATGTCAGATTACCATAAACCTCATAGTGGCCCCTAAAGATAAATTTACATAGTATCCCATCCCTTCTTAAATTTCCATAGATGGCTCAGACGACCCATCCACATGTTAAATATCGATAGATGGCCATAGTGTATATTCATCATTTAAATTTACAAAGGCCCCATAACACCTCGACCCATTTAATATGGATTTCCACCCAAGTCACCATCTTGCTTCCTATAACTATTTCTATCTGCTGTTTAATGGATTAACGTGTAAATAAATTTAATAATACGGTTTACGATTGCGTGTAAATGTGTGGATGAGTGCGATGTAGGGGGTGTTGAAATGTTGATGTGTCTGCAGTCTCAAACGTGGTAATGTGCCAATGGTTGGAAATGTGATGATGTGCTATAAGTGTTTTGATATATCACAACCATATAATCCAAAATTTTCTTGTCTGAAATCACTATAATTCCAAATTAATGTTCCAGTTCAGGAATATTATAGACGAGCAATTCGTATTTCCAGTGAATAATAATTTTAATAAATAAGTCCACCCAAATGAAATACTGAACACAACAATAAGAATTTTCCTGCCTCAGATGCTAAATACAAGAATGAGTAATTTCTTATGCAAATAAGATTATGTAAAAAAAAAGTAAGTCACAAATGTAGAACCAGTTCATTCGTAGAAAATTCTAAGTTGTCAACAACATAAAATGTATTACAAAAATTATAATAAAGAATGTGGTAAACATCGGGTAGACCAGATTATTTTATGGGGGAATTCCAATATTCTTGAACCATACCCAAATAAACATGTTTACCGATATTGATAATCATCTGAATATTTAATCCACACTCAGAAATATTAACTATGTATTATGTTGTTGTTTACGAAAACAAATGAACTTGACATTGGACAAGTTCAAGTACTTATGACAATTATACTTAACATATAATCATGGAGAGAAGAAATTAACAAACAATACGAGTGAAATAGATATAATAGTATGGCACGCTAAATCGTTCAAAATGGACGAGCTGGAGCGATCATTGAGTGATCTTGAGTAATAGTAGGATGAACTGGAATAGTGGTAGAGTGGGTGTGCTGTAGAGATCACAAGGCGAGCCAAACTTCACAAATTCTGGTGTTTTTCAAAACCGGTTTAGCGTCTATGACGCTGAGTGAGAGGAGCTGGAGAGGATTTGCGGGAGGAGACGACAACCTGGAGTAATGGGGGAGTGAAATGCTACATAATTCCATCACGAAACTCTTTATATATTAAGGTCTTCAGAGAATATCGCTGAACCCCGGTAAAATTCACTGACTTGATTATTTTGTATAAGTGCATGCAGAAATCATACAGGGGTGCCTGAAGCCTGAGGCAAAAGAGTAAAATTAAAGTATATAACCCCAGGTAACCGTATTCATTTGATATCGAAGCCTCAACGTGGTTGGGGTACTAATATTAGTACTAACCCTACGAGTACTCCAGCTCAACCTACGATTATTTCAGCTCACCCTACTATCTCTCCAGTTCACCTTCTCCGACTCACCCTACAATCTCTGCGGTTCACCCCATGATCTCGCCAGCTTACCCATTTTCAACGATTTGGCAAGCTCTATTTAGCGCCCCTCCCGTTCTCCATTCCCTTTTACGTTTTCGGGGTTCAAGACCAGGCCCAATGTGTCCCCGCTGACTGTCGTTAAGAGGAGACTGATTGGAGGCTCTGTTTACCGTTTTGTTGGAGGAGAGGCGGTAGTTGAATAGAGGAGGGAGTCTGAAGGTTGCCTCTCTATTGCAATACACTACTTTCAACTTAATTTAGGCTTGATGGGTGGTCAGATAAGCCATCGGATAATCACGCAAGGGCTTTGTCAACGATATTCATTTAAAGTTTAAAAGTAACCTTTGTGATTAATCAGCATGATATTATTGACTAAATCACACAAAGAATATATTCCTTCGGGGCAGTGGCAAGAGTCATCGCTGTTGTTGCTTTTGTTGTTGCTTTAAAGCCATTTTTCAGCACATGATAGGCAATAGATGGCGGCCAGTATATTTAGAGGAGGAAATGTTGAAAAAGTTCTGCTCACATATCAGTAGTATATGGGGATACCTTAGCGACAATGGGAATTAGCCTTACGGGACCCTATTTTGTACCCTGGCGACAAGATTTCTAGCGACAAAATATCAGCCTGGGACAACCTAGCGACAGTGGGAATTTTCTATAGCGACTAGCACACCATGGGTCAGTATGACGTCACGGTACTGGACACTTGCAACAATGTAACAAGTACCGTGACGTCATGCCACCTGTTTCATTTCTATGCAAAGTTTTATGCATTCGCGTCCGTGTCAGTGGATAGTATAGTATGTTTTAATTTTTTTTAGGCAAGAAAGAATAAATCTTTTCGAGGCAGTGGAGTGGCCCTGAAAAGGGTCGTGGATAGTATAGTATGTTTTATGTCTTCACGTTCGTTTCTATAGATTGATGAACATCAACCTATCCTACCCAAATTATACAATCGACTAAACAAATTTTAGGTTAAGAGAATAGTGTTTTTGTGAGTTAAACATAAGTTATACAATCGAATAAAATTTGTCTTAGGCAAAGTGATAATAAATATCTTTTCGAGGCATAGGAAGTGGCCCTGAAAAGGGCCGTTGTTTTTATGTTAACACCATTCCATTCACATAGAGGGCATCGTATAGGTCTTCTTCTCTTCCTCAAACTTTGTCTAACCTCTGGTCCGTAGGTGACAGTCCGCTTCAGACAGCCTTGTCTCTCCACATAGGTCCTTCTTTTCCAAACAGTCGTATCTGTAATCCGGATGATGGTCCATGATGATTTAACATACATGGGTAAGTCCGTACGGAAAAACAACGACGATACGAAAGTAGACGATTCAACGTTGGTCAACATCTTGTGACGATAACAGGTGAAGGGAATGAAGTGAACCGCGTTTATTTATTGTGGAAGACCGGATCGAAACGGATTGAAATTGTTCACCAATCCCAATACGCGTTACAAAATTCAGTCACTTCGCGGAGTCTGTCTTCCAATCCGAAGAGAGCTACCTGTGACGTCACATTCCCTACATAGGTGCGCTAGCGTCTGTGCGCAGTGAATGGATGCGACATTGTTTTGTGAAACATGACTGAAACTAAGAAGACGATGAATTGGGGTGCACCGGCTTTGGAGACGAAAACGATGGCATATCAGTGGCTACCAAAGGTAGCACAGCGCAACTTTCAGAAGAGACCGATTTCAACTGGGATTTAGTAGATTTTCTCTCTTCGCAAGAATTTGTTCCGGTACCAGTACCTTCACCACCTTCTCCTTCTTTTCCACACGTCGAGGAATTTAAACAGAGACAGAAAGAAGAATTGGAGAAATTTTTAATACAGTAGAAAGAGGCAGAACATGCATTTCTCTTTGAACAGCAACAGCGAGAAGAAGAAGAGGCAAGAAGGAAACGACAAGAAGAAGAAGCAGAGAAGAAACAAGGTCTAGGAGAGAAGGAGAACAGTGAAAGTCAAACGGTAATGGTACTCTTGGACATTTAGGCAGAGTTAAGGAGTCTGAAACAAATGTATCAGACTTCCTTCTTACGACCCAAGAGATAAAGACCTTCCCGACCCAAACAGACCAACCCGGTTACTACACCTCAGATACAACCCCTAGTGATTTCTACCAAATCATTGATAGGAGCAAGTCCAGAAGTAGGCCCTGGCCGTGGCAAATGCTTAAGGCAGTTAAAACGGATTGCTTCTCGTTCCTGAGTTTCTTTTTTGAAAAAAAAACAAACACCCAAAGGCCCTTTTCAGGGCCACACACTTCTTTCGAAAAGAGATAATATTCATTTTGCCAAAATCAATTAAAACTCAAAATCCTTGTTTGCACCATGATGTACGTGTGTGAGTGCATGAGTGTAGGTCTTTATTATTCTAAACAATCAAAACCAAGAAACACTTACGTTTTTTTTCAGTCTGGTCTATTCTGGTACAAATTTTTGCAATTTAAGGTCACAACACAACACAACACAACACAACACAACACAACACTTTTTTAAAAAAGTTCATAGACTTTTTCTGTGTCTTTTTTTCTTCACTCACTCTGTTTTTTTAAAATTTCTTCACTGTTACAGTTTTTTCCTCCTCTTCTTCCTGACTTTTTTCTCGTCTTCTTTTCTTGTCTCTCTTCTCCTTCTGAACGTGTCCGGGTTCCTCCTTTGCTGAGGGTTCCTCATATTCTTCCAGATGCTCCTGTTGTTTCTTAGGGCAGTCCGAAGACCAATGTCCTTTCTCTTGACAATGATAACAGGTATCCTGACTTTTGTCTCTTTTGACACTGATCTTGCTTTTTTGATCATATGAACATTCTGTAGTCCAATGCCCTTTCTTCTGACAGATATAGCAAGTATCTTGACTTTATCTCGAAAGGAGGGGGAGTAGTCCGTCGGCTTGTCTGAAGAAAACATTCTTATGACACCTCGCAAAGGTCTGATCAGAAGTTCGATCTGTGTGGGTTCTTCCATCGTGCTGATCAGCTTGAGAGCGAAATGAATACTGAGAGGGAAGTCACCAGCCCTTTATATATACACTGAGTCTGACAGATATATAGGGGTCAATGGCGTTTCAAATGTAGTCATTTGACTTTTTGCGGTCAAGATGAAACGATCGCATCATTTCGTAAAGAAAGGAGAAGAAAGTAAGAGGCAGAAACGTGATTTATCGCCTCGCACAGTAGCTGAAGTCTTGGCTCAAATTCATGCCAGCGATTTTGAAGATGAGATGAGTGAGCCAGAATCTAGGCCCAGAGAGTCTACACCCAGTCAAAGTCCATCACCACCAGTAAACCCTGAAAAGTACTACCACATTCGAGAGACGGACAAACGCTCCTCTAGAAAATTTAGAACTACGGCCTACACGTACGCGGTGAAGTTTAAAGATTTCAAGTCCGACATACCGTTGGAGAAAGCAGAAGGGTTCATCACCGATGTGTGAGATTCTTTGTTAACCACACTGAAACGGCAATGTGAAGCCAAAGAAGACGATCGCTTGAGACTTTCCATTCATCACGACAGTCTGAAGTCCCCTGTTTGGATCGAGTTTAGCAGCCCAGCAGAATTGACACCTTCCAAAGTCATGGACAAGATTCAACACGTGCAACAATCCAAAGACAAGTTTCACATCACTGATGGAAAAGCGACACTGTTCATGACCCATGTTTCTCTTCCCCAAGGGACAGGACGCAAAAAGGTGTTATTGGTGAACGAACGTCGTAGCACCAAAACGAGTCTGGTTCAAATTAACAATCTTCAAGACAAGATGTGCTTAGCCCGTGCCATTGTGGTGGGACGAACGTATGCTGACAAGAACGACACGGCAGAATGGAAAAGAGCCTGGAAAACTATTCAACGATCTGACCGAGCCAAACAACGAAGAGAAGCAGAACTTCTGCTACAGCAAGCTGGCCTTTCCAAAGACACACTCTGTGGCATTCCTGAAATGCAAAAATTGCAAGACGTCTTGGCTCCACGTTACACATTGAAAGTACACTTTCAAGAAGTGCGCGGACCTCTATCGACGAAACGTGGAGCCAAGTGGACATCGAACATTACGGAGATTGTCATCGCTATGCCACGGTAATGGCTTACAATTTCTCGGGATACGATGGGCAATTTCTCCTCAGATACTGTACGGAACAAAGTACCGAACGTCCGAAAGTGACTTTGAACGGAGCCAAAATCATTTCCATGCAAGTGGGAAAAGTGCAGTTTAAAGATTCGATGAGTTACTTGGCCATGCCTTTGATCCTCATGCCTAAAACGTTTGGAATGACAGAAATGGCCAAAGGCTATTTTCCACACTTTTTCAATACCGAAGCCAATCAACACGCCGTTCTACCACATTTGCCCGAGGCTCACTACTACGACCCCGACAACATGCGTACCGAGGAACGAGAAGCTTTCTGCGCTTGGTACCACGCTCACGCCTCGGACCCTTTCGACTTTCAGGAAGAAATGTTAAAATATTGTCGTTCCGACGTGGACATTGTACGGCGTTGCTGTGGAAAATTTCGAGAATTGTTCATGGAGCACGGAGGGATCGATCCTTTGAAAGAAGGTTGCACCATTGCCAAAGCGTGTTCCTTAATGTACCGCCAACGATTCATGCCCGAAAACACCCTAGCTGTCATCAGTCCTCAAACGACCAATTTTGTCAAACGTTAATACTCGGTCAAAGCCCTACGCTGGCTACATTACTTGTGCGACAAGGAAGACAAATGGATCCAACATGCTCGCAACGGAGGAGGCGAAAAGACCATCGGAAGGTATTCGGTGGATGGTTGGGACTTAGAAAACCCCAAGATCGTGTACGAGTTTAACGGGTGCTTATTTCACGGATGTCCCATCTGCTACCCTCAACGTAACACGCCAAATCAGTTTTTACAACGGGCTTAGAAGAGCAAGGATACCAAGTGGTGGAAATGTGGGAACACGAGTACGATCAGCGATTGAAAACCGATCCCGAGTTTAACCGCATCGTGGAAAGTTACAAGCTGGTGGACCCTCTGAACCCAAGGGACAGTTTGTACGGAGGACGGACGAATGCCACCTGTTTGCTGTACCAAGTCGACGAAGAGAAAGGAGAAGAAATCAAATACTTGGACGTGTGTTCTCTGTATCCGCACGTGTGCAAATATTGTCACTTTCCAGTAGGGCACCCGCAATTGCTGACGGAACACATCGACCTGGACAACATTCGCCAATACGAAGGATTGATCAAATGTAAAGTTTTGCCTCCCACGTACTTGTACCATCCCTTTTTACCTCACCATTGCCAAAGAAAACTGATGTTTCCCTTTTGCCGTACTTGTGCCGAAACGTGCAAACAAGACCGACCTTGTCAGCACACCCAGGAAGAACGCGCCTCGACGGGAAAAAGGGTCAGCGTGGAATTGTTCAAAACTCTGGACCTGGGATAGCAACTGTAAGAAGTGTACGAAATTTTCCACTTTCCCAAGACAGAAAAATACCACAAGGACGACGAGACTCAGAAAGGTATTTTCTTGGACTACGTGAATGCCTTTTTGAAACTGAAACAAGAAGCCAGCGGCTATCCTTCCTGCTGCCGCACTCCCGAAGACAAAAAACAAAAAAGGAAGGCATCACTTTAGACCACATCGAGAAAAACAAAGGAAGGCAATCGTTTGCCAAAGTGATGTTAAATTGCTTGTGGGGTAAAATGGCACAATGACCGTGTTTACCCAAGATGGAGTATTTAACAGAACCTTCTCGCTACTTCCAGATGATTCACGACAAAACCAAATACATGAAACACGTGGACGTCCTTCGTGAGGACTTGATCTTAGTCAATTACGA